>OY978222.1:9893020-10184685 GCA_963854785.1 Vaccinium vitis-idaea | reverse complement strand
ACTTTGTTTGTTTTGCTATTTTAATCACCTTCGCCAAATTTGAAGTCCATCGGGTATTGAAAACCCTTTCATCAGGGACGTTGATTTATTATCAACCGACAATTTGTGTCCTTCGATCAAAGACGCAACGATAGTTAAATCACTTTGTTTTTTGCATGGAGGATATAATCACTCCCAGGCCACTTGCAATCTAGACGGTTCCGATACGAAAAAAACTTATCTGATGGTCACCGAGTCATGCATTATATGACATTATTGGTCTTAAATGCACCGAATTTGATCCGATCAGATGGTTGCCGACATTTGATAGCCACCGTTTTCGGGGAAAATGATAGAATTGATAAGATATGAAATCGTAACGGTTTAGATCGAACATTCGAGAAATCGAGTTTGCACCTACCTTTTGATCATATACATCGAACTAACTTGGTTATGAACTAAGATGTTATGTTATATGGTAATGTACGCTAGCCACACGATCTCAACATAATTATGACGATCCAAACCGTTCACATTGTTTGTATTACAATTTTAATAACTCTCACCAATTTTGAAGTCTATCCGGTATTCAAAGCCTTTTCATCAGCACGATTAATTTATTGTAAACCAAATTTCGTCTCATTCGATTAGGTACCTAATGATAATTAATTTACTTGTTTTTTTGCACAAAGGATATAATCACTCCCATGTAAAACGTAGACGGTTCCGATTTGAAGAAAAATACTCTAACAACCCTCGCGTAGTACAATTTTACGGCAATTTTTACCATTGGGTGCATAGATAGGACATGTGACACATGCACTAGATCCTATACTTAGTATAAATATGCTGTTATAGGGCAATAACCCTAAAACGGCTCTCTCTCATCTGACTCTCTCTCTCTCTCTCTCTCTCTCTTCTTCCACAGTCCACACCACCACCGTCCAGGCGTCCACCGATCGATCTCTCTCTCTCCTCTGCCTCTCACCACCACCGCACCACCACTCACCACCGAACCCCCACACCACCAAAACCCCACACCACCACCGCACCACCGGTCCACCACTCACCACTCAAACCCTAACCACTCACCACTCAAACCTTAACCACTCACCACCGAACCCCCACACCACCGAAACCCCACACCACCACACCACCACCGCACCACCACTCACCACGCGAACCCCACATAAATCGATTACTGAAACCCTAAATCGAAAACCCTAAATCGAAACCACAAATCAAACCCTAAATCGACTGGGCTCTTGGTTTTCTCATTTCTGGTGTTGGTTCTCTCATTTCTGGTGTTGGTCCTGTGCGTGCGGTTGGGCTCTTGGTTCTGTGCTACTGTGGTCTTGGTTCTGTGCTAGTGCTACTGTGATCTCTCTCTCTCTCTCTGTGATCTCTACTGTTTACTACTGTGATCTCTTGGTTCTTGTTTACTACTGTGCTACTGTGCTACTATGATCTCTTGGTTCTGTTTACTGTGATCTCTTGGTTCTGTTTACTGTGATCTCTTGGTTCTTGTTTACTACTGTGATCTCTTGGTTCTGTTTACTGTGATCTCTTGGTTCTTGTTTACTACTGTGATCTCTCTCTGTGACACATATAACTGTGGTTCTGTGTTTAGTTCTGTGTTTATCACCACCACCACTGTGTTTACTATTGTTCTGTATCTCTGTGTTTACTGTGTTTACCATTGTTCTGTACCACTGTGTTTACTGTTGTGTTTGTTATGGCAAGCATTCATATAGACTTTACACATGGCCCTAATTCAGACTCTGATGAGTCACAAGATCCACTACCACAAATTCCTGTATTTTCATCACCACATGGACTTAGTTCCATAGGTGAAGGCGCTTCAAACACTGTTGGACTTGGAACAACAGGTTCAGGTTCGACATCTACACAACGCACTGGCACGAAAAGGGGTCGCACTTCATGGGTATGGAATCACGCTAAAATTGACGCACATTACAAAACCAAAGAAGGTGTTGATATAGGACCCAGAGGTGTGTGTAATTATTGTTCAAACCATTATTCTTGCGGTAGTAGTGGTGGCACGGGGCATATTGAGAGGCATCTTAGGAACAAACATAAAGAGGAAATTGGCGTACTTGGTGGTGATAGTAGTGGCACTGCTGTTTGTAATTTCGTATACACAAAACCTAAAATGAGACATGGATTGGCCCTTTATGTAGCTGCAGCGGAGCAGCCATTCACTTTTGGCGATGATATTAGATTTGAACATTTCATGCAAACTAGTGTAAATCCTGCTTTTGCTAAAGTTTCTAGAAATACTACTAGAGCTGATTGTTTGAAAGCTTTTATTGAAGTACGTAAAAATTTGATCACTGAAATTGGTCAACTTGGTAGTACAATGTCTTTTACTTCTGATTTGTGGAGTGGTAACAATAATCTTGGTTATATTGCTGTGACTGCTTCATATATCGATTCTAGTTGGATTTTGCATAAAAAAATCATTGCTTTCCGTTTGATGGAGTATCCTCACAATGCTAATCAAATTTTTCAGTGTATAAATGGTGTTTTTAGGGAGTTTGACATTGTTGATAAAGTATTTAGTATTACATTTGATAACCATACTGCTAATACTGCTGCTATTGATTTATTCCAACGAAATTTGTCTACT
The DNA here is from genome assembly GCA_963854785.1 of Vaccinium vitis-idaea. NCBI lineage: Eukaryota > Viridiplantae > Streptophyta > Magnoliopsida > Ericales > Ericaceae > Vaccinium > Vaccinium vitis-idaea. The sequence continues at coordinate 10,182,056 of OY978222.1, read as the reverse complement.
CCTCATGCTGGTACATTTTTTCATATGCGGTGTGTATGCCATATCATTAATTTAATTGTGCAAGACGGTTTGAAATATATAGGACCACAAATAGATAAAATTAGAGATGCAATTCTTTTTATATCTTCTTCCCAACCTAGGACCTAAGAATTTGAAGGGTTGTGTGCTAGTTTCAATGTGAAACCTAGGAAAATGAAAACTGATATCAAAACTCGTTGGAATTCGACATATCTTATGATAAAATCTTGTGTGAAACATGTTGATGTTATTACTTCTTATGTGAATGCCAAGTATGGTGATTGTTGTTTATCTCAAGGTGATTGGCACATTGCATTCGAGTATATGAAGTTTTTAAAGGTTTTTTATGCTGCTACTTGTGCTTGTTCTGGTTTTATTATCCTATTTCTTGTATTGTGCTCAATAACTTGTATAATATAAGTCTCAATTTTTTTCAATATAGATATAGAGCAAATTTTGTAGATGCAGTTTTAGATATGAAAACAAAATTCAAAAAATATTTTGAGGACATGCCTAAAATTTTTATTGTAGCTGCAATAATGGATCCAAGGATTAAGATAGAAGGTGTTGTCTTGCTCTTAGATGGGATTGCTAGTAATTTAGATATTACATTACCTTCTGCTTCTACTTCTGATGTGACATTACTTGTGAAATCTATTTATGCTTCATATGAGTCTAAATTTGCATCTTCTACAACTAATGTTGCTCCTTCACCATCTCCTCAAACTAGCAATGACCCATCTTGGTCTTTGCTTTCAAGTAGAGGAAGAAATTTAGTTTCACGCACCGAACTTTCTATGTATTTAGATATGGATTGTCTTACTACTCTAGACACCCCAAATAATTTGGATATCTTAGCTTGGTGGAAAAAAAATGAAAGGACATTTCCCATTCTTTCAATCATGGCACGTGATGTACTAACACCTCCTGTCTCTTCAGTTGCTTCTGAATCTGCTTTTAGTGCAGGTAAAAGAGTGTTGGATGATACGAGAAGCCGACTCGGTGCAGACATTTTGGATTGTTTGATATGCTTGAAAGATTGGGAGGATACACGTCTTGGAATTAAGAAGTGCGATGCAAAAGATGAGTTCAAAGATTATTTTGAGATCTCTGATACAGATAGTCCTTAGAGATTGTTTATATCTGACTTCTCAAAAGATTTCGAGGATGCTAATACTGCTGCAACTTTATGTTGCATTCCAGGTGCTATCTTACTCTTGCTATGTAACCAAATGCCCAGAAAACTGTAACCAAGTGGTGTGTGTAAAGTTGTTGGTGTGCAAGTTTGCAACTTATGAAGGCCTTAATGGCAACATAACGTTGCACTTGCATACTTGCATTGTGCTATTATTTATGGGCTATGACGATAATAAGTAAAAACAAACTTAAGTGATTGTGTGGCAACTTATGAAGGTCTTAATGGCAACTTAATGTTGCATTCATGTGCATTTCTATATAGATCTGAGCCCAATTGTGTTGTGATATTGTGATATGTTCTATAGTTGTTGGTGTTCTGTGACTTCTGTCTATTGCAAGAAATGGTTACAGTTTTCTGGGCATTTGGTTACTGGATTGTGTGTGTGTGTGTGTGTGTGTGGCTGGTGAATGGTGATTTAGGGTTATGATTCCTGACAGGGCAATGATGATTTGAGCCCATTACTTGTGATGTACCAGGGCAATGATGTGAGTCTTGAGAGTTGAGAGGCTTAGCTGAGCCCATTGCTACTGCTGTATTGTGTATCTGCTGCTGTATTTTGTTCATAGCAATCTAGGCAGTGATGAAAACTGACTTTCTGGGCAGTTTATGGTTCTGTTGTTAATGTTGACATGCTTTCTGGGCATTATTCTGTTAGTGTTGATAGGGTTTCACTGCTTCTGAAGTAGTTGGCTAGTTGCTATAGTTGTGGCTAGTTGCTATAGTTGTGGCTGTTCCTATTTTATATTGATTTGAGATTTGAGCCCATTACTTGTGACTTTCTGATGATTTGAGCCCAACTTAGTGGCAATGATGATTATTTATGTACTACAGTCTAGGGCAATGATGATTTGAGCCCAACTTAGTGGCAACGATGATTATCTATGTTCTGGGAACTGTGCTGCAACTGAAACTGTATTGAGACTATCAAGATCCTCTTTGCATTTTAGTGGGTGTGATTGAACCATGGGGTCTGAAAGAGAAACTTAGAGTCGACTGATGCCTTATGTCAGTGATAACCTTTTGTTGTTGTATTGAGCAAAATGTTTGTCAAATTGGGGTTCTTGTACCAAAAGATGACAGGAATTCAGGATGGGCAAAAAACTATTATTAAGAACTTACCGGTGTTACGTATGATGCATTTGATGCTCTTTTTAGTAAACTTTGATGCATTTGATGCTCTTTTTAGTAAACTTTGATGCATTTGAATTGTTTCAACTTCAGGCAATGACACTTTTTCAAATATTAATTAGTTTCTCAAGTTCTTTTTTTCTGTGAAATAGAGTTCTGACAATTACTAAGTTGGCCACTGTATTACCACTTATTTGGCTCTTGTACTTTGAGCCCCATGTTGGACGATTAATGATGTTGGGAAAACTTGAGTTTTCAAATGAATGATGTAGGTGAAGTTGATAATTGAGTGGGGTAAATAATGATTTGAGAATTGAGTGCAACTTAGGGGCAATAAAGATTTGAGAATTGAGCCCATTACTTGTGACTTTCTGAGCCAACTTAGGGGCAATGATGATTTGAGCCCAACTTAGTGGCAATGATGAATATTTATGTACTAGGGCAATGATGATTTGAGCCTAGCTTAGCGGCAACGATGATTATTTATGTTCTGGGAACTGTGCTGCAATTTCTGCCCCTTTTTTATACTGTGTTGCTGCTGGTAGGTAGATTTTGGGCAATGATAAGAAGCCCTTGCTATTTTATACTGCGTTGATGTTGGTATTTAGTTGTTGCACCAGTTAGCAGAACAGATTTTGTCTGTCTCTGGTATTTATTTTTGGGCAGTGATGCTTGCCTGAGCCCAATCATGGGGATACGTTAGTGTATCTCGGATCTGTTTGTGTCTTTGAGCTCTGTTTGTGTTTGTGTATCTGCGCTCTATTTGTGTATCTGGGCTCTGTTTGTGAATCTGGGTTCTGGCCTCTGTTTGTGAATCTGGGCTCTGGCCTCTAGCCTCTGTTTGTGAATCTGGGCAGGTGTTTGTGAATCTGGGCAGGTGTTTGTGAATCTAAGCTTCATAGAAATATGGCCAGTGATGAAAACTGGGCAGTGATGAAAACCTGAGCCCATTTATTTCTTGTAGTAGTTGAAAACTGGGCAGTTATGAAGCCCTGAGCCCATTTATTTCCGTGCATAAATTCCTGCCGATTAGGGCACGAATCTACAATTGTGTATTTAGTGATCTTTGTACTGTGGTTTGGTGGCCTATGTTATTTGCATGCCAATATATCTATTCCAGATAAAAATTCTCAGAGGTGGCCTATGATATACTATGTTGATGTTGGTATTTAGTTGTTGCACGCCTGCACCTGTGCTGAACAGATTTTGTCTGTCTCTGGTATTTGTTTCTGGGCCGTGATGCTTGCCTGAGCCCAATCACGGGGATATGTTAGTGTATTTGGGCTCTGTTTGTGTTTGTGTATCTGCGCTCTATTTCTGTGTGTGTGTGTGTGTGTGCTTTTGTTGCTGCTGTTTGAGTGGAATCAGTGCTGTGTTTACTGCCCACTCGTGCTGTATTGTGTTCCATGCCTGATTTGGGACCAGTTTGAAGTATTTGCTGTTACTCAAGAAGTACTTCATGCTGCTGTTTGTTGTCTGGATAGCAAGAATTGGACAAGGGGTTGCTGCCCAGATGCTCTTTAAACCCAGCGAATCTACTGCCCAAGTGAATTTGTTGCTCAAGTGATCTCAATTTGTGCTGATTCAAGCTGTATTGTATCCCAATTTAAGTTGGCTTTAAATATTTTCTGTTAGCCTTATTCATTTTGTCTTGTGTTTTCTTTTCCCTTTTCTTTTCTTTTTTCTTTTCTGTAGCCAATTGGCGCAAGTTTTCTTTTCCCCAAAATTGATACCTAGCTTCTTCATACCACATGGCCATTTCTATTCTGATCCGGGGATTCTGTAGTGCATTTTTTTTCTATTCTTCACAATGTCATGTTTGTAAATATGGAGTTGAATTTCTTGTAAATTATACAAATATCTAGTCCTATTCCTACCAAAGGTATAAGTTTGTCGGTCAAGTGTGCAACTTTTTTCCTCTCAAATTTTTCAATTCTGGCGTGAACATTTGGTCTTTAACTGAATCGGAAAAGAAATTAATCGAGATGCACATACTAATCCAAATGCTGAACTAGAAAAAAAGAAACCGATTCGTAGAGGAACACATGGGTATTGTCAATACAGACACATGGATTTTGGATTCAATGCCCAACAAGAAACTGTATTAATCAATGTAAATTTAGTCTCTCCTTTTTTGATCTTTTTTCTTTTCACCAAAAAAAGCATGAATGAAAAAGAAATGTAATCAAAGAGATAATTTTTGGGTCTAACTATAAAAGTAATTAACATCATTATCGATGATAAAAACACTATACTCCTTTTACATAAATGTCAATTTACTGAAAGTAAAAGAAAGGAAAAAAAAAAAAAGAGTGAGAGATCATTTACTTTTTAACAAGTCTTGCTTTCAGCATCCCCCAAAAATTTGGCCAATTGGATAATATGTAGTTTTGCTGATGATAGTAAATACTTAATAGGGTTCGAAAGTGCTCCCAGGTGGACCAAAATTGGGGTGGACAGGGTAAATAAATATCCATGCTCCAAAATTGGGGTGGACACGGTAAATAAATATCCATGTGCCGATACGACACAATTAAGTAAACAGGCCGGCACGACACGATTTAGTAAACGGGCACGACACGACACGACACGTGTGAAATGATTAAGCGGGCCGGCATGACACGGCACGATTAAGTAAGCGGGTCGGCACGGCACGAAACGATTTAAAAAAACGGCACGGCACGGCACGATTAAGTAAATGGGCACGACACGACACGACACGAGTTAGACGATTAAGCGGGTCGGCACGGCACGACACGACACGATTAAGTAAGTGGGCCGGCACGGCATGACACGATTAAGTAAATGGGCCGGCACGGTTACAAAACGACACGGCACGGCACGGCACGAATGAAGAAAAATGGCACGGCACGGCACGACTAAAAATGGGCACGGCACGATTAAGCACGGCACGACATGGCACGATTAAGTAAACGGGCACGGCACGGCACGGGCACGGGCACGGTTGGCACGGAAGAAAAGCGGCACGGCACGGCACGACGGGCCTGTTTGACACCTCTACTTCCCATTTTTACGTTTACCTTATAAAATATGTCATCTTTAATTTTAGATTGCATTACGTGCTAATTTTTTATTATATTTATCTAATTTGATAGTCTTAACTCTTTACGAAAAGTGATTTATGATTATCACATATAATTGAATTGTTTTACTTTAGTACTTGAGTCAATCTTAGGTTGTGTTTAAATTATGCAATTTGTGGAGATATTTATATCGTGGAACTGAAAATGATGGAGAAACTGTACCGAAAAATTGAATAAATATGAGTACCTATTTTTATTAATTTTTTTGAATTTTCCACAAAGCTTGACCAAGTCTTGATCGAATAGTATTAATTTAGACTTCAAGGACATCGTCACCGGAAGAAGTTTGCCAAACTACAATGTTTTGTTTATAGTTTACATTGTCCTATTTTAGTTTTGTAGTTTTTTTCCCCCATTTTCTTGAGCATACGTGGATATTGTTTTACTATGTTTTCTTGGACATATACGCGACAGGTTATTTTCAAATCCTTGAAATTTCGTGGGTATTGTACTTCTTATGTGATATTTTATGCAAGGTGAGCTAAAAATAAATATTTAACATGCCTGTGGGTCCAATCCACTTTAAAAAAAATCATGCGGATACAATCCAATGACAGTTTAGTCCAATTCAAATGAACAATTTCACTTTCTGTTGTTTCTTTATGTTCTCATATGCCGTGCCTAGCACGGGTTCGCTACTATCTTATAAGTTGTTGTAGAATGACTATTAGTGAGGAGGAACGTGGCATATATCATGACACACTGTAGATGAAAATTAAAATTTGAATTCATGTTTGACGATTGGAATTTGATCAACATTATGATGTACAAGGAGGTAGATTTTGTATTATAGGGGGATATCATGGGTACCCTTAGGAGTTCCTCAATTCGTCTTAGAATTTAAGCTAATGTTCATCTATTGAAATTTACATGTGTCTTGGATTAACAGGTACATAAAGAAATCTAATTACAATTATAATTTCCTTTTTGTTCATAGCATACACAAATAACTTAACTGCGTGTATTGGTTCGTATTGAATCATATGCACAAGCATTTGTCCCGTGAATAGACGGGTCACTACTATCTTATAAATTGTTGCAGAATGACTATTAATGAGGAGGCACGTGGCATAACATGACACAATGTAGATGAAAATTAAAATTAAAAGTCATGTTTGTACTTGAACTCTTGACGATTAGAATTTGATCAACATTTGATGTATGTAGATTTTGTATTATATGGGAACAATGACCCTTCATCTTGCTGGTATCAATGTGTATATCGTCTATGCAACAAATTAAGCTGATTAACTATTGGTGTACATTTAAACAAATAATGTTTGTCTTAAGAACAATGACCGCCTTCCATAAAGTTTTAAGAATAAATATGATTTGGCAAAGCTTTTTGCCAATATGTGATTGATCAACTTGATTTTTGCATAGATAACTTGCACACAAATTCTAAACGAACAACTTATTTTGTTAAGTTAGACTGTGGTGAATTTTATTTTAATTCACATGAAAAGATGTTTTTTCCCATGCAAAATCTTGATTGGTAATAGAAGCTAACAAATATAGTATATCAATAGTAAATGACACAGTTCAAAAAAAAAAAAATAGTAAATGACTTATTTTAACCAATGGTCCCCAAAGTATTACCCAAATATCTATTTGGTCCCCAAAATACAAACCACGTCTACTGTAAGGACCCGTGCAAAAAAAAAAAAAACTTTTTGGAAAAGTTTCGATTTGGCCGATAAAAAGTCCCGGTAATTGTTCCTTGGATTTTTCTAATCACAATGGTATAATTGGAAGTTATTTTTGAGTAAGGCAAAGTCATCTTTCGCCTATTTTATTCGGAGAAAAATCTGCCGTTTTTCAGTTTTGTACTAAAAGTGGGGGATGAGATTTCGATGTGATGTAAAATTTCAAAATTTTGGAAATGCCATTGTTTTCAAATGGGGGGGGGGGGGGGGGGGGTACTTCCTTATTTTCATAAATAAATTAAAGTAAAGAAAACTCAAAATTGTTGTCTTTACTTAAGTTTGGTTTATGAAAATAAGTATTGTGGTCACATATTATATACACAAGTGACATTTGGGTGTGAGGTGTAATTAGGGGGTTATAATAAGTAGTGTGTGGGGCAAATTTACAAAAAAATAAAATTTCTCACTGTCCTTCTCTCCTCCACCGATCAGCTCCCTGTCCCTCTCTCCTCTCCTCAATTTTTGTACACTTCAAGCTCAAAACTCTCCCTCCCCACTCAACCTCTTCAAGAACCAAGGCCATATTCATGTTCTACGCACTGTGGGGAGCTTGGGTCACCTTGGATTCGCACCGGGAGCACATAATTCGGGATTTGGGATTTTCTACATCTAGGGTTTCACTCATCTTCATTTTTCAAGCAAATCCTTGAGGTAGGGGAACAATGTCTACTCTCTCTAGTTGTATGCTTGTGATTTGTTGCATATAATTGGTTGTTGGCCTCAATTTCCTTGAATTTCATGTTTTCCTCAATTTGTGTGGGTTTTCCCACTTTGATTCTTTGATCTATGAAATTGCTTGTTGTTTGGTGAAATTGAGAGTGAAATTGACCTCCCTCCATGTTTAATTGTTGCCTAGCATCTCTAGTTTGTGCCTAAACCATCTCATTTGTGATTGGGTTGAAATTCCACACCTTAAGGGTGAGAATCTGCATTGTTCACTGTTCATAGTTGCTGCCTCTGTAATTTTCAGCAGCTATCCTTGTCCTTTGGGTGGCATTCGGCCACCCTTTGATGTCCGTTTGGTCCCCGATTTCTCAATACTTCATATAATCGACCTTTGACATCATTTTCACCCATGTTTTGACTCGAGGACTATGGTTTTATAAACAAATATGTCATCTTACGTCACATGAAAGTTTGAAGGTTTTTAGAAAGCGTGCGTGGGTGTGTGCATAACCCCTTTTTATCGAAAGATGTGAAATGGTGAAATGAACTTTGAAAAAAAATGGACTTGTCATGAAATTTGGATAGAATGTTTGGAAAATGAGTTGCTTAAAACCAATGCCATCATTTGGTAAATTCTTTTTTTGTAAAGGCACGCGAGGCCTATAGAACCCGACAGAGGCACGCGAGGCCTACAGAACTCAGCAAAGGCACGTGGGGCCTACAGAATCCGGCAGAGGCACGCGAGGCCTACAGAACTCGGCAGAGGAACGCGAGGCCTACAGAACTCGGCAGGGGCACGCGGGGCCCACAGAACCCGACAGAGGCACGCGGAGCCTATGGAATCCGGCAGAGGGATTTAATCCCTAGTTCTAATGAAAATGATGGTTTTTATTCAATGAAAGAAATGAGAAATGAGATTTTGGACTATCTATGGTGTTTTGTCGAAACTCGACTTGTGGACTTGGTTTTGAATTTGTGTGAGTAACTTGGGTAGTTTTGGTGAAACAAAAATGGAAACCTGGGTGATGTTGAGTACTTGGAAATGAAAGTGTTCTGAGGTACATATGGTATTTTGGTAACAATAGACACTTGGACATGATTTTGGACACGTGTTATACTTATTGGTGATTTTGACAAACCTAATGAATCAATGGCTACTTTGGGACACCTTGAAATTTTTTTTGGACACTTGATATTACTTTGAACACATGAAATGGTGGGTGGATACTTGGTAGTCACTTGGGTACTTTGGAACTTTCAAAAATCCCTTCTCTTTTACTTGGATACTTGGACTCGCACATGAACATCCTTTGGATATATCTTGCCTCCATGTGCATGCATCATATTTATACACCTAGGGTTAGTAGAATAGTTCTCCTACGAGCGCGTGTGCTCACCCTATCCCTTTTCAGGTACCCAGCTTTGATCGTGCATGGTTTGAAGTGCATGACTTGGATGATGAACATACATGGCATGAAGTTATTTTATTCATCTTCTATGTATTAAATTTTCTTTTGGGGAGATGATAATGTAACTCTAGTTTTTCACTATCTTTTTTTTTTTTTTACTATGGATTTGTAATAACTTATGGGATACTACTTCGATTTCACCTTTGGGCAAGGGTGCCCGAACATTTGATAGCCAATGGGCTAATGATGTACTTTATTTTATGGAAACCTTTTGAGATGAATTTATGGAAATCTCATCATTTGACTAATGTATTGTTGAAATTTCTTTATTTATGCTTTGTAAAAATGAGGGTGTGACATCTACTACATCCCCAATTTTCACAATTTGTATTTAAATGATCCCTGAGTCTACTCCGTTTGTATTCACTGTTAAGTGCAAGGGTATTTTTCAAACTTCGTCAAAATATATACATTTGGAAAGAGCAAATTCTATTCACAAACCCTTAATTGCGTTAAGGAATAAAGTCCCACATTGCTTGGGGGATGGAATGGGTGATCACTTAATATAATGTTGGGCCTCTGCACTCATCGTCAATTGGCTTTGAGATGGATATAAAGTCTCCACATGCATGGTATCAAAGTAGGGCCTATTCCACCCCATACTTTATAAAAAGTCACAATACACACCCCATGATGATAGACCAACAAAAAGGCTGCATGATGACAGACCCAAAAAAGATTACACGTGACAGACCACAAATGCGATTGCATGTGAGGGGGGATGTTAAGGAATATAGTCCCACATTGGTTGGGGGATGGAATGGGTGATCACTTAATATAATGTTAGGCCTCTCCACTCATTACCAATTAGTTTTAAGTTAGATATAAAGTTTCCACAACTCATACCCTCACAAACAAATGGATATGATGGCTACAGCTAGTACACCTCTTTCTCCCCTTCGACTTTTCCTCCTCTACCATCCACGCTTCCGCCCTCCTCTCTCTCCCTACCCCTCATTCCTGCCCCATCTCCCTCGACACCTACTCCACTTCCATCTTTTTCGTCGCCAATCCTTTACCTCCTTCCTCCTCCCCTTCTTTTTCCCCCTTTAACCCCATCAAGGGTCAATCCCTCACACAGACACACACCCTCTCCAAGACTTCCAAAATCTTCATTTCCTTCGCCACCTCCCTCTCCTCATACACCCTCCAGTGGTTCTTGTTGGAAAAATACAGTGGCAATCCAAATTCCAAAGAACAATTATATTGATCACAGTGAATATAAAATTACATGAACAAAAATTTAACAAAATTACTGAAACATAAACTAATATAAACAGTTGATCGGATATTTGAACCGAGTCGTGTTAAACCACACTCTTATTAACAAAGATTCGCCGCCTACCATAGGTGTTATAGGCATCACCGGCATCTTAGTCCCAGGATAAAACGGCTAGAACCACGGCCGACAGAATACCACCGTCGACTGCCTTGGTGAACTGAAACTAGCGTGTGCCTCTCTCTCTTAAAGACGATTTCTGGAGTATATTGTATTGCACGAAAATTTGATAATACAACATATGGCAGAGCTGCCCTTTTATAACTGAAGGAGGAGCTGGAGTATTGAAGACGTGAATCAATGGGGAGCCTTCCCATTGAATACGAGACCAATTGCAAGAAATGAATTCCGTAAATCAAAACTTCCACTTAATAATGTTGCATTTGAATTGAGGAAGAAACTGCCACAATAAAGCTGGAAATTTGAATGCTTTCAAATCTCATCATGGAGGGGTGTAAATAGCATATTAACCAGCAAATTTTATCACGCGTAGCACATACTTCGTGGGATCTATTTGGTTGCCTCGTAAGACCCTCCAAATGTCCCGTTTCATTCACATCGAATCTCTGGAAAATTTCCAACAATCCCCCCATGAATGAAAATTGACAGACATATTGGCGCAGAGACAAAGTTGACCCAAGAGAGAGGCTACGGATAATTCCTGCATAGGATAGGTAGCTTTTGGCCTTGAACCTTCCTTTGTGATAGCCAATCGAGTTTACTGGTAGACCAGTGTGCGGTCCCGCTTTGAACTGTTTCGCCGCTGGTGTAAACTTAGACAACAGACATCACATAGGACTTCTCCTGACATAGTTCAGTTCTCACTGTTGGGTTCATTTCGCCCATGACACCTCCCTTCTTGGTTCTGCAAGTATTTTCTCTAGGATTCTAAAAAAAGCGGCCCCACTTCATACTCACATAGGTGACCTTCTTATAAAGGGTATCCTACTATACCCCGCTCGGCATCTCTGACGGATAAGAGTCATTAAAAGCAACGCTTAACCTTTTTCCACTTTACAAGCTTCATTGTTCTGCATCATAGAAATGGGCAAGAGATCAAATCTCCACAGTTACCGTTCTCTATTACACGCAAAAGATAGTCTCATTTTACCCAGATCTTGGGATCTCCAGTCAGCTAGGTTGGCTACCCCCACGGTAAGTATGAGCGTAATGGCTTCAGTTCCATTCCTCCCGATGCTTTCTCAACTAGCTCTAGAGATAACCCTTTGGTTAGCGGATCTGCAATATTGTCCTTTGACCTCACGTAGTCAATTGTGACAACCCCACTTGAGAGCAGTTGTTTAATCGTATTGTGTCTTCGACGTATATGTCTAGACTTACCATTGTAATTGGCACTCAATGCCCTACCAATTGTAGCTTGACTATCACAGTGGATACTAATAGCTGGCACTGGTTTCGACCATCTTGGAATATCTTCCAGGAACTGACATAGCCACTTGGCCTCCTCTGTTGCTTTATCTAAAGCAATGAATTTAGATTCCATCGTAGATCGTGTTATACACGTTTGTTTAGAAGATTTCCAAGCAACTGCTGCACCACCAAGCGTGAAGACATATCCACTCGTGGATTTCGAGTCCTTCATATCCAATATCCAATTCGCATCACAGTACCCTTCGGCCTCGTTTGATTCGGGTATTAAGTACCTGGGATTGGACTATTTGTATCCAATCCCGTGTAGTCCCTTGTTTGGTTCCTGAAAAATCGCATGGGATTAACAATCCTGGTACTATTTTAGTCCAATACGTATGGTATTACACAATACCTTTGGGGGGGGGGGGGGGGGGGGGGGGGGACTAATTAGTCTGGGACAAGGGAACACGCGTTTGGAAGGCTGGGTAATTACAAAATTGCCATAGACATGTTCCATCGTCTCTTTCACGCGTATGGAAGGCTGAGTAGCCATACCCAGATCTAGAACTCGTCTCTCTCTCTCTCTCTCTCTCTCTCTCTCTGTTACAAGCTCTTGAGGTTCGTCAAAATCTGGGTACAAGCTCGGGAATCTTCTATAGGATTAGAACTCGACAAGTTCAACGATTTCTTCAGCGAAGAACTCCAGATCTGGTACTCCTCTCTCTCTCTCTCTCTCTCTCTCATAGTAGTAGTACCCAGATCGTAGAAGTCTTTATCTTCAGGGTTGAGCTAGGGTTTTGGAAAATATGGCCACCATGGGGAGCTTGATTGGACTGGTAAATCGCATACAGAGGCCGTGTACTGCGCTCGAAGACCATGGCGACCATGGGGAGCTTGATTGGACTGTCCTTCCTTACCTTTGATTGTATTGTTGTCCTCCTTTACTTTCTGATTTTGTACTCCCTAAAACTTTCATTTGCGTCCCGCAAATTTCTAGCAGTAACATGTGTGATCAAGTTGTGAGTTCAGGTTTAGAAAATCGAAGGTTCAAAAAACAGAGAAAACATGAACCTTTTTGTGTCAAAAACCTGAGTGACTACAGAGAAAACATGAACCTTCGATTTTCTGGTTTTCGATTTTCTGGGTAGACTCAGATCTTGATTTATCTGAAGAGTCTTAAAATTAATTCCAAAATTTAGTTTGGGAAACCAAACATGGGATTGACCGAAACACGGGATATCCCAATGTTAATCCTACACGAATCAAACAAAGGATTGAGTGAGATTCAGTACTAAATTAGTCCCAGGACAAATAATCCCAGACTATTAATCCCAGGACTACCAATCCCACCTATTTTAGTCTGCGAATCAAACGAGGCCTTCTAGTACTGTCGGATATCTGGTATAGTGCAGCCCTAGATCACGAGTATACTTTAAAATAATGTAGTACCCTGACTATCGCCTTCCAGTGACCATGTTCTGCTCAGTCTGCTAACTGAGTAGGCTATATCGGGCCTTGTACAACTCATCAAGTACATGAGGCTCCCAATTATCCGAGAATACTCTAATTGGGATACCCCTTCCCCCCCATTCTTGGATAAATGGAGACTTAAGTCCACGGGGGTTCTTGCAATGCCTGTATCAGACTGGTTGAACTTCTCAATAATTTTGTCAACGTAGTGTGTCTGAGACAATGCAAGTCCGTCAGATGTTCTGGTGATCTTCACACCTAGTATCACATCTGCAAGGCCCATATCCTTCATGTCAAACTTAGAGTTTAACATATTCTTGGTAGATCGAATGACCTTGTCATTATTACCAATAATGAGCATATCATCAACGTAGAGACACAAAATGACATATCCTTCGTCAGTGTCCTTGACATAAACACATTTCTCACATTCATTGATCCAGAAGCCACTAGACAACACTGCATTGTCAAACTTTTCATGCCATTGTTTCGGCGCTTGCTTTAGACCATACAGAGATCTAATAAGCTTACAGACTTTCCCTTCTTAGCCTAGCGCAGAAAAACCCTCGGGTTGTTCCATGTAGATTTTTTCTTCTAAATCGCCATTTAGGAAAACTGTCTTTACATCCATCTGATGTATCTCAAGATTTTGAAAAGCAACAATAGCAATTATTATCCAAATGGAATTGATCCTTTAGACCGGCGAGTAAGTATTAAAGTAATCTAGGCCCTCTTTCTGTCTGTAACCTTTAATGACAAGCCTTGTTTTGTACTTATCTATTGACCCATCTGGTTTCATCTTTCTCTTGAAGATCCACTTATAGCCCAAAGGCTTACTACCTGGTGGCAGATCCACCAGTTCCCACGTGTAGGATGAAGTCGATTTCACTGTTAATAGCCTCTTTCCACAAAGAACCTTTCAGGGCAACTAATAGCTTCCTTGTAAGTCTGAGGCTCACTTTAACAAATAAGTTAGAAAGTCTAGACCAAAGGACGTTGATGTCCTAGCACGCTTGCTGCGTCTGGGTTCTACATCAACCTCCTCTTCTTGGTCTCCATTGCTATGATTAGCAGGATGCAATGTCCGATTCACTGAACTGGACTACCCAATGGATCTATACGGAAAAATGTATTTGAAAAACGACACATTAATAGACTCCAATATGGTGTTCTTGTGAATATATGGTATTCCAGACTCATACACAAGGAACTGATATGCACTACTTGTGGATACCCCGCCGAAGTTTCTCAAAAATGTTTTAGTTTCGATTGAATGGATGGAGTCGCCACCCGGATTTGAGGACCGTAGCCAAGAAACCAGTTTATAAAATGACTCTTTTGCCCTTGGTATAGAAAATATTTCACCGGTCTATTTTAAAACATGATTAAACACCACAGAAAGACCTTAAAACAAGTTCGGGAACATCCCACAAACTGCACCCGGACTATTTTGCACACACCCATACTAAGCAAATCCACGCACCTGGAGCGAGAGTGGAGGCCCAGACTTGGATAGTCCAGGCGCCTGGAGTGAGAGTGGGCGCCCAGACTGTAAAGTATGGGTGCCTGGAACAGAACATAATGGGACTTTTGCTCATTCCAGGTCCATGAACAAATAATGATTTTGAACTTCTTTACTCATTCCTCCATGACTCATATGACACCAGATGACTTGTAGACTCAGATTAACTACAGAATCAAACATGAGAAATGGATTGAGCTTGAAAGTATGTGACTTTGTCATGCTTTACGAATGAAATGAAGTATAATAGGCAGATTCCGAACATGATCCACCATTTGTTATGCACATGAGGAGCTAGTAGATGAGTTTTATGCTTGAGGGAATTAGGGGAAACAAAATAGACCTATCTTGAAAGCCTTATAAATGTAAACATTGAACATGATAATATCAAAATCCATTTATTTCTCTCACTATATGATTTTGATCTAATTTGAAATTAACATAAGTGCACATGCAACTTTTACAAACTCACAAACTTGCTTTTAAGAATGATTTCCTCTCAAAATGCCATCAAACATGATCTAAAATGCACCTTTGGACCATGGACTGTGATCAATAACCAGAGATGACATGCAAAAGACTTAAATAACCAGATAAGGAACATTGGAAAGCAAGAAAATTGAGTAATAGAAAGCAAGTCCGGGCGCCCATACTTAGAGAGTATGGGCGCCCATACTAAGTACGGGTGCAACTGTAAAACCCCTTTTTGTGGTACTTAAAACCTTCCCAAGCCTCAAACTGGTATTAAAGACCAGCAAAGACTAGGTGGTATCCCCTCAGGGCCCTTGTACACTGTTTTGGTAGAAAATCTACTTTTGGAACTTGATTGATAAATGTGGATGGTTGATTTGAGGGATTTTTGGTGGTTAGAGGAACTTGATTTTATCTTCTAGTACTGGATAGGACTGGTTGTGGGTACTGTGATTGAAGTTTGGTTGTGGATAATGAGAGTGTGTGGGTGTAAGTAGTGAGGAAAGTGGGTTTTGAAGTTGAATCTGAGGGAAACAATGATGGACTGGTTTGGGATGGTGTTTCTGGTAATGTTTCTGTAGAGTAACAGTAGAGGAAAGAGGGAGACTTGATCATCCCTTGAAATGAAGGATAGGGGAGGTTTTTATAGGCATGAAAGGTCCAAATAGACCATTAGGGGTTGATATTAGGGGTCCAAATAGAATAATCATCACCCCCTCCACTAATTCTCTACAAAATATCCCACAAACGATCTTCCCGCCCATTATCACCTTCAAACACACGCAATCTGGGTAGAGGTCTGGGTGCCCATACTGTTCAATTCCACGTGCTTTGACTTAGTGTGGGCGCCCAGACTATGAAGTCCAGGTGCCCATACTAAGTCTGGGCACCCAGAATTGGCAAGCATGGGTGCCAGTGGGGAAGTATGGGTGCCCTTGTTTTGGCATAGGGGCTTGTTCCTAGGGTTTCTAGGGGCTTGTTCCTAGGGTTTCTAAGGGCTTTTGGTGGGTTTATGGAAGGTTTTTAATGGGTCCCTAAGTTCTCAATCAAGCTTCAAGTGTTCTCGTCGAGCATTTTCATCCCCGGGAAGGCCGTGGAATTCAGTGGCCCGAATTGGGGTGTACTACAACAAATATAGCCTTTTGTAACATCACTTAATAGCATTCTTTTAGGAATGTTATTATAGAGGTGGCAATTATAGAATTCTTGCTATTGGAAGACACAGAAAGGAAAGCTGGAGGTGTCTATAGCATTTTCTAACTCTCCCGTAGCGTTCTTCCCATTTTGAGTGCCATTCTCCTCTATGCGGTTTTAAAAAATTCAAACCACCCCTTAAAATTTCAATGCCCACCAAAAATTGGAGTATAAGTGCCAACCCTTGCCGCCCTTACCAAAGCTGAAAATTCTAATCGTACCGCCACAGTTATAGGCGCTAGATTTCTGAATATTTCTCAATTGCAAGATTTCTTTGGAAACTCCAGTTGACAGATCGTCTGGATTATATTTTAGGGTCTCAACAGTTGTTGCTTGAAAGCCCTTGCTACAGTTGTTGCTTGAAAGCCCTTGCTACTTCTGTTGAGGTTACGAACGCTGTCGCCGCCACCAACCTTCTTCCACCAACTTGGCTCACCTTCATCTAGAGTATATTTGTCCTTGCTTTATGCCTTGTGTGTGTTCAGTTATGGTTTTCACATCTACTGTTTGATGAAATGACCAAAAGAAATTTTCCTCTAACATAACCTTTTATTGGTTTCTCTTCAACACTTTTGTTAATCAAATGGATGAATCAAATCAATTTTTATTGTTTGTTTGAATGGTTGGGTGAATCGAATCATGAATTGAATCAGAACAAAAGCCTCATAATCAAATTTATTCAGGTGAATTTTGTGTGCTACTTTCTATGGTTTTTTTGTTGTTGTTGGTAATTACTACTTTCTATACATGTTCAATAGGTTTGAAAGAGAAACTAGGTTTACATCAGTTGGACGTGTTCGGAGTTGACGTTCTTTTAATTTTTCGTCTGATGTTACACTCCTCTGTTGGGACTAGTATACAGGAAACTAAGGGAAGGCAAGCTTTAATTTTCATACACGGAGAGTAGAGGGAACAACCCTGACTCTGCTTCATTTATAAATGCGGATTAGTTGCTGTTTGTAATTGCTTATGATTATCTGATAGTTGGGAAAGATTGGTCCATTGAAATGGTACTTCATTTCATGGAACAGAAATCTAAAGGGGCTTTGGCATTGATATTAGTAGCAATATCATTCTAAATGTGCATTAGCATTCTTTTGTTCTTTTAATGGGATTAGTCTAATGTACAATGTGTTGTGCATTCATGCTACGTTTAGGTACAAACCTACCGTGTAACTATGTCAAGTATTAGACGTAAGTTCACAGTTTTGGATTTGCTCAACCCTGGTACATTTTTGTGTGTTCATGTATACCTATCTGTTGACACAAATTTGATGGCTTGTTTGTAAACTGGCTATCCAAAGGTCTGAGATGACAAAGAATGACCTGCAAATGAGGTAAAACATTCTTTCAGTGCAACAGCTTTTCGAGCTATCTGTGTTGGGCTAGGGAAAATGCATTTAACAGGCCGCTTGGAGAGAATTGAGGTGATACATAATGACAAGAATGGGTGTTATTAGATCCTTCTCTGGGACACCCTTAATACGTTATCCCCTTACTTGCTTTAAGTGAAGCTAAAGGAATCATATATTTTACCACTTTATAGTTTATATGCATATGCCTACTTCATAAATGCTTCTAACCTGTGATGCTGCTTTTAGTTTTTAACCAAAAGTCTATTGATACATGGAAACTTTCTAGTAGATTGAATAGTTGTATATTTTTGAACTTATGTTGTACCAGTACAATATTCATGCATATAGCTTGCTCTTTCGCTCCTATCATTTGGGAATTGAGAATTAAACTAATTAGAGAAGTGGCATGGGCTACAATAAATTAGTTTAAGCATGTCTTGGAGGACTTCTTTCACAATATGCTGCACTGAATTCTCATTTATTTTGTCCAAGAGGTTACTATGGTCAAGCAAAAAAATAATGTTTCAGTTCATTTTTTGACAGATGCTATTGCTGGATGGAGAAGTGGCAACCCATAACATGGACGATGGTTCTTGGTCATTATGAAGATCAGGTTAGGCAGGAATTGTATATAAAGTGGAAAGCTTTCTTGTCCTTGCATTTTTTCTTTGAACATTGGGAATACCTAGTATTGGTGGAGAAATGGATACACTACTACATTTTTGTTGTTTGGTAAAGGCAGTACATGATGCTGATTGGTGAGATAGGTGCTAAGCGAACTTATTTTGTGTTTGGAAGAGTGCTAAAATCAATCTTATTGGTTACGTTTTTAGATGTGATTCATCTCCAATGAATTAACAATTCTACCTATTGATTTGATGCTTCTGTGCAGGTAACTTATCCGACTATCTTCTGTTTTTTTAGCATATAAGTTATAGCTCTATTATATTCTTTACCAAGTTAAGTTGGATCAATTAGTTTGATTTGTTTGTTCTATGCTTTCCTACAGTTTGCTACCTATTTTGGGATCCGTTTTTGCTCTTTGAGACCAACTTTTATAAATGTAAGTGACTTATAATGGTGATGTTTTATGTAGTCAAAGGAAAGAACACATACACAAAAGCTGAAAGTGAAGAAGTGTTAGTTGAATGGATAAACTTTGTCACAACAAAATATGAGCAACACCTCTTTTAAGCTATACTGAGTACCCCTTGTAACATGTAAGTTAGCTCTTTCAAGCATCATATTCTACTGCTATATTTGCTATTGGTTTTCTGATGTATCTCTGTTGTTGTACTGCGTTATAATTTGGGGAATGGACATTGATGTTGGAAAAATACAGCGGCAATTGCAAAATTCCAAAGAACAATTTCATTGATATAACCGTAAATACAATTTACATGGAAATTGCAGAAATAGAAACGAGGAAATTAGAGATACAAACAGTGCCGAGTCGTGTGTGAAACCACACTCTCCTTAACAAAGATGCGCCGCCTACCGTGGGTTTTGTAGGATGGACCGGCGTCTTCGTCCCAGGATAAAACGGCTAGAACCACTAACCACCGGAACACCACCGTTGGTAGCCTTGGCGAACTTACTAGCGTCTGCCTCTCTCCCTCAAAGATGATTTTCTGGAGCATGAAAGTGACACAAATTTTCTGATCCAAAAGCAAAGGCAAGGCTGCCTTTTTATAGGTGAAGGAGGAGCCTCGGGAATTGAATAACCCATTCAATAGAGCCATTCAAAACACAATTGAATTCTGTAACATATAACTCCCAACATGAATACGTGTCATTAACCTCAATTCACGAGGGGTATTAAACACTCGAAACCGCTGAAAATTAAACATTTCGTCCAGATTCATCGAACCCGAAGTAGACCGTTTGGTTGCCTCGTCAGGCCCTCCAAAACGCCCCGGTTTCATTCATCCGAAATTTTGTAAAAATTTCCAACAATCCCCCCCATGAATGAAATAGGCAGGCAAACTGACACAGAGTAAAAAGCTAACACGGGAGAGAGGCAACGGATAATTTCTGCATAGGATAGGTAGCTTTTGGCCTTGAACCTTCCCTTGTGATAGCCTATCGAGTTTACTGGCAGACTAGTGTGCGGACCCGCTTTGAACTGTTCCACCGCCGGTGTAAACTTAGACAACAGACTTCACACAGGACTTCTCCTGACGTAGTTCAGTTCTCACTGTTGGGGTCATTTCGGCCATGACACCCTCTTCCTGGTTCTACAAGTATTTTATCGAGAATTTCGCCAAGATTCTCAAAGAAGCGGCCCCACTTCATACTCACATAGGTGACCTTCTTATAAAGGGTATCCTGCCATACCCCGCTCGGGATCTCCGACGCATAAGAGTCATTAAAAGCAATGCTTAGCCTCTTCCACTTTACAGGCTTCACTGTTCTGCATCATAGAAATGGGCTAGAGATCAAATCTCCACAGTGATCGTTCTCTATTACACGCAAAAGGTAGTCTCATTGAACCTAGATCTTGGGATCTCCAGTTAGCTAGGTTGGCTATCCCCACGGTAACTATGAGCGTAATGGCTTCAGTCCCATTCCTCTCGATGCTTTCTCAACTAGCTCTCGAGATAACCCTTTGGTTAGCGGATCCGCAATATTGTCTTTTGACCTTTACGTAGTCAATTGTGACAACCCCACTTGAGAGCAGTTGTTTAATGGTATTGTGTCTTCGACGTATATGTCTGGACTTACCATTGTAGTTGGCACTCAATGCCCTACCAATCGCAGCTTGACTATCACAGTGGATACTAATAGCTGGCATTGGTTTCGACCATCTTGGAATATCTTCTAGGAACTAGCGTAGCCACTCGGCCTCTTCTGTTGCTTTATCTAAAGCAATGAATTCAGATTTCATTGTAGATCGTGCTATACACGTCTGTTTAGAAGATTCCAAGCAATAGATGCACCCCCAAGCATAAAGACATATCCACTTGTGGATTTTGAGTCCTTCATATCCGATATCCAATTCGCATCCCAGTACCCTTCCAGTACTGCCAGATATCTAGTGTAGTGCAACCCCAAATCACGAGTATACCTCAAACAGTGTAGTACCCTGACTACCGCCTTCCAGTAACCATGTCCTGGATTACTCGTGTATCTGCTCTGCCTACTAACTGACTAGGCTATTTTGGGCCTTGTACAATTCATCAAGTACATAAGACTCCCAATTATCCAAGAATACTCAAATTGGGATACCCTTTCCCCCCCCCATTCTTGGATAAATGGAGACGTCCACGGGGGTTCTTACGATGCCTGTATCAGACTAGTTGAACTTCTCAAAAAATTTGTCCACATTGGGTGTCTGAGACAACGCAAGTCCATCAGATGCTCTGGTGATCTTAACACCCAATATCACATCTACATGGCCCATATCTTTCATGTCAAACTTAGAGTTCGACATATTCTTAGTAGATCAATGACCTTGTCATTACTACTAACAATCAACGTAGAGACACAAAATGACATTCGTTGATTCAGAAACCACTAGACAACATTACGTTGTCAACCTTCTCATGCCATTATTTAGGCGCTTGTTTTAGACCCTACAACGATCTAACAAGCTTACAGACTTTCCTTGCTTTGTACTTATCTATTGACCCATTGGCCTTTATCTTCTTTTTGAAGATCCATTTATAGCCCAAAGGCTTACTATCTGGAGGTAAATCCACCAGCTCCACATATGTTTTGCAGAATGGAATCAATCTCACCCTTAATAGCCTTCTTCCATAACGGACCTTCAGGACAGCTCATAGCTTCCTCGTATGTCCAAGGCTCACTTTCTAATAGATAAGTTAGAAAGTCTGGACCAAAAGATGTTGATGAGTTAGCCTTTTTGCCACGTCTAGGCTCTACATCAACTTCCTGTTCTTGATCTCAACTGCTCTCACTAGCAGCCTCCAAAGTTTTCTTGACAGAACTTAACTCTTCTTTGGGTCAACTAAAAATGCACATTAAAAAAATAATGCACTTCTAGATTCCATATTCGTGTTCTTGCGCGCACACAAACAACAGTTGATAGGCCTTCTCACCTTTTAGGTATAGGTACAACCACTTTCGCAAGATAACCCCACATTGTTGGGTTTCATAAACTTTCTTGCATAGTACCTCATTAAGGCCATCATATGCATTGAGAAATGATTCTCTCCATAAATTCTATAAAAACAGAATTCATCAACATAGCATAGATCATAGCTTCTCAAGCCTGATATAATATTTCAACAATCCCATATTGTTGAAGCAAACAAGGTGTAGTGATTTGGTGAACTACATCAAGTAGGACACTAGTTCCACCAAACGGTAAACATATTTACCACATTAGTCACTATCCATCACCTTAATCATGTTCTTGCTTTTGAGCAAAGACACATAGCAATATTTCGTGCTACTCTTGACAAAAGTATAAAATACTTATTATCTCTTCATCACCGTAGATTAAATCCAACGGTTTAGTGCTTCTTTCAAATTATTGAAAAAGAAGTCTTTGTCTCTTTGACTTGACATTGGCAATGACTTGCTTGTCCTTCTCACTACATAAGTGAGAGGAACATGTTCCTATGGGAACCACTGTTGGCGCATCGAACAGTTGTGCACAAGGGTTGCATGCATTTAGCCGACCACTGGCTGTGCACATAAAACCAAGCACATATGGCCGGATCAAGCCTACCACTGGCTGATCACAAGGCCGAACATAGAGAATGCAACAAATTAAGGACCCAGGCCGAGCAGTGTCACGGCATAAGCGGAGCAGACCACCCCAGAAGTCAATCAGTCCAATGTTCACAAGATCATGGCCGAGTAGTGTCAAGGCATAGGCCAAGTAGACTACTCCAGAGGCCAATCATCACACCAATCTAAGGCCAGCCGCGCACGACTGCCTAAGGCCGTAGCCATCCATTCCATTATACCAATCAGAGGTCCAGTCGCGCACGACTGGCCATGGCCGAAGCCACACAATTTTTCCTCATGTGAGCAAGTGCCGATCAAACCACAAGGCACAAGAAAAGCGGAAAACTCTTATAGCACGACAAATGTAGCCGTATATGGATCACGCTTCAAGTGATTCCAAATTGTATTCTGATGGTCCCAAGACCTATAAATCAATCACCAAACACTGTTTCAGTCGACTTTATTGAAATAAAGTTCAACAAGTCAGTCCTCATATGAACTCATATTTCGCATAAAAAAAAAAAAATAGGATCAACACTAGAACACAGAAACATGAAACATGCTCATCTTCCAAAGCCAAACAGTGCTCTCATTTCCCAAAAAAATGGAAATAGTTTTTCCCCTTCCGAACTCTTCCATCAGGAAGATATCCAAGCCCTAGGATTTGAAAGCCATTAAAAAGCTAAAACCTTTCCTGGAATTCATCAGACCATACCAAAAGCCCAATAGTTAGCACTATATGCTTGGTAATTATAGGAATTTCAACAATCCAGATCATATATCAAATTCTAGAGTCTACTACATAGCTGTAACAGATTCTTAAAGAATATGATCATAAGAAGTAAAATTAACAATTACCAGCACTTGCAATAGTTATTCTGAAACCGATCGCATTCTTACCTAGAACCAATCAGTTGGAATATGCAAGAACTAGCAACATGCAGTAATGGAAAAAAAAAATTCCTTACAACCATGAACATTTTACTAGCCACATGATATCCCACTCCGATTCCGGATCCTTTTATCCTGTGGAGACAAACACAAAACTTGCAGCAACAAGAGTTAAATCCAATCACTTGTGTCCCTTTTTTTTTTTTCAAAGGAAATAATAATAATAATAATAATTTCACAGTAGATATAACCAGGCAAGGGGGTTCAAGGCAGTTCTTGGAAAGAACCATAACAAAAGGCCACAAATCGAGCCCATGAACGATAAATTACCCTTCATTGCCACGGATACTGGGTTTCCTCCAAACCGTTCTTATTTGCCCAAACAATGACCAAATTCTAGGACATCACTGATCAAAACAGAAATCTGGAAAGAGCTCTGATTAAATAACAATGATAGGGATTAAAGCTCATGTGATACTAGAACTCTCAAACTGATACAGTACATAACCAAAATAGAATCCTTCATGAATTTATTTAAAGATCAATAGGCAAAATCCATGTCCAACTAACGTATAAAAATCTTTAAAACTAATGTTATTATTTTGGGTGTGCTAAGAAACCCATGTAAGATCAGTAGATTCCAAAAGTCATAGTGGAGATTTCAAAACAAAAGCCCAACTTCACGTGTGAAATTCCTTTTCCATCAAAGCACACTACTGATTAAGGAAGTAGAGGCCACAAATATCACAAACTACGTTACTCTTACCCAAGCTGTAACGGAAGCACATATCTATCAAAAGACAAAACTTTTTTTTTTTTTTTCCTTCGTACAATTCACTATCAAGGCTAATGCCAAGAAGATTATCCAAATGCCACACATCAATGATACCCCACCTCGAAAATTAATCTGTCAAGATAACTATTCTGCAACCGAACAGTCAGGGCGGCACAGAAATCATTTTTGGAATCCGATTGCCGATTGGTGATCAAAAACATCTTTGTTAAGCTTGTTGGAAAAATACAGCGGCAATTGCAAAATTCCAAAGAACAATTTCATTGATATAACCGTAAATACAATTTACATGGAAATTGCAGAAATAGAAACGAGGAAATTAGAGATACAAACAGTGCCGAGTCGTGTGTGAAACCACACTCTCCTTAACAAAGATGCGCCGCCTACCGTGGGTGTTGTAGGATGCACCGGCGTCTTCGTCCCAGGATAAAACGGCTAGAACCACTAACCACTGGAACACTACCGTTGGTAGCCTTGGTGAACTTACTAGCGTCTGCCTCTCTCCCTGAAAGATGATTTTCTGGAGCATGAAAGTGACACAATTTTTTTGATCCAAAAGCAAAGGCAGCCTTTTTATAGGTGAAGGAGGAGCCTCGGGAATTGAATAACACATTCAATAGAGCCATTCAAAACACAATTGAATTCTGTAACATATAACTCCCAACATGAATACGTGCCATTAACCTCAATTCATGAGGGGTATTAAACACTCGAAACCGCTGGAAATTAAACATTTCGTCCAGATTCATCGAACCCGAAGTAGACCGTTTGGTTGCCTCGTCAGGCCCTCCAAAACGCCCCGGTTTCATTCATCCGAAATTTTGTAAAAATTTCCAACAATTGATGCCTAAATTGTGATTTTGAAGCTGCTGCTTTCAATTTGCATTAGAAACTAAGAATGCTACCACTATCTATAATGGCATTAGGGATAATGGCATTAGGGCTTCTGTAAAATTTTCCTGTCATACAAATGCATAGAATTTTCATTAATTGCTGCGTTTTGGGGCTTATTCTTTGGGGTTACATTTGTTGAATTTTAACACATGGTGGGATTTGAATTTAGCTTTAAAAGTAACTGTTTTGAGTAAAATGCAGTTTGCATTTGCTGCATGCAAACTGATTACCTGGTGGAAAACAAATACAAAGAGTGCCAAAAAAGGGAACTATGGTGAAGTAACAGAAAAAAAAAAGGCAAATGTTGATGCCAAAACTGTTTTTGATTATGCCAAAACTCTAATGCATGAAGTGCTTGTACTTATGTGCAATGTACATACCTTTTATGCATTGGAGTTTTGGCACAATAAAAAAGAGTTTTGGCATTATCACTATCCAAAAAAAAAAAAAAATCATGAAACTCTGTATAGTCTACGTGGGGAGTTGTTGCCCTTAATTGGTTTATTCATTGTTGGTTGCTAAGACATGCATTTTGTTGATGGTTTCAAACTATTCTTTTCTTTTCACTACTACAAAAACCGTTAAAGATGTTACATTCTATTTTGGTTTTGTTCTTGGAGCTTCCAGTAGCCTTGAAGGATTGCCTAAATGCTTATTTTTTTTTATATATATGTTTCATTTAATGTCTTTGGTTTCTTGATTATTGAAGTAGAATCTTGAAGGTAATTTATTGTGTTATTCTCTAAGTCTCTTTCTTACGTTGTATGTAGGTCGATTAGTTGAAGAGAAGATTGATAATTCATCACATTTTGCTCAAGATGGAGATTATAATCATCTTGCTAAGGTTGGTTGGAACTCAATTGAAGTTTTTGCATCAGTGACACCATTTTTTGTATCGACATATATATGTAACTGGGCAACTTAGTTTTCAGATACTTGAATGCCTATAAACTCCTTGCCAATGTTATATAAGTGGCTATTGGCTTCTATTTTAAATTCCCCAATGTTAGATGAAGACGCCTACTAGTTTGTATAGAACAATGTGTTATGTGTTAATAGAAGGTATTCTTATTGGCAATTTGGCTCGACGATTGATTTTTGTTTTCGTTTATGATTATGCTATTCAAAACGAAAGGAATGGGATGGAATGAACGGTATGATGGAAGCATCAAATATAGAGATTCTATGGGGAAAACAATTTCTAATATATAGCATTCCTTGATTGTTGCAAAACTTTTTCAAGTGTAGCGTCCAATAAATGCTATAATAGGTCTCCTATTGATAGCATTCAATTATTGCTATAAAAGATCTCTCAGTTATAGCATTTTTGGAACGTTATAAAATCTCTCCAACTTATAGCGTGCAATGAACACTAATAGATCCTGACTTTTAATAACAGCGTCTGTCTTAACGTTCTTAAGAAAGTTATCTAAAGTCTTTTATAGCACTTTTTGAACGCTATTGAAAGTTTTTTTTGTTGTAGTGAGGGGCCTAGACTTAGTGTGGGCGCCCAGATTGTGAAGTCCAGGCGCCCATACTAAGTCTGGGCGCCCAGAATTGGCAAGTATGGGTGCCAGTAGGGAAGTATGGGTGCCCTTGTTTTGGCATAGGGGCTTGTTTTTGTTGCAGTCAATCGAGGAAACCAAACCTAAGAGACAAGACGGCTGTCATTGTTCTCAAGAAGCTCATACGCTGACATGAGAACGTGAAAACGGTACTCAATTGGGTGCCAGTGGGGAAGTATGGGTGCCCTTCTTTTGGTGGGTTTATGGAAGGTTTTTAATGGGTCCCTAAGTTCTCAATCAAGCTTCAAGTGTTCTCGTCGGGCATTTTCATCCTCGGGAAGGCCGTGGAATTCAGTGGCCTGGATTGGGGTGTCTACAGTACTATTGTGGGCATAACCGATAAACACACAGTCAACAATTTTCAGTTCAATCTTCTCATACTTAGGAAGAGGTATTGCTATCTTAGCAAGACACCCTCATACTCGTAAGTGCTTAAAGTTTGGCTTCCTACCTTTGAGCAACTCAAAAGGCATTTTGTCTAACTTTTTGCGGGGCACTAAATCCAAGAGATAGTAAGCGGTAAGCACCGCTTCGCCCCACATGTCTTGAGGCAACCCAGAACTAACAAACATAGCATTCATCATTTCTTTCAATGTACGATTCTTGCACTCTACAGTTCCGTTCTGATGAGGCGAGTAAGGTGCAGTGGTTTGGTAGATAATACCGTGTTCATCACAGTAATTACAAAACGATGATTCAAATTCACCACCTCTGTCACTTCTCACCACCTTAATCGTAGTGCTAAGGTGGTTCTCCACCTCATTCTTTAAAAGAATGAACTTGCCCAACGCTTCATCCTTGCTTTTTAGCAAATACATATGGCAGTATTTCGTACTATCATCAATAAAAGTAATAAAATACTTGTTTGCATTCGGCGTTTGGACGTATTTCAAAACTTTGCTTTGACACAAGTTTCACACTTGTGTTTTGTATCAATATGAAAAGCTGAAATATGGTCCAAGTTAACTACTCTACGCATAGATTCATAATTAACATGACCTAGTCTACCATGCCACAAAATGGAAGACTCAAACACATAAGCAATTGAGGCGTTTGTTTAATTGATAGTAGGGATAACAATCATTAGATTCATTTTAAACAGACCATTGGCCATATAGCCTTTCCCTACATACGATCCAGCCTTAGTTAGAATGACCCTATCTGATTCAAACACCATGCAGAAGCCGTGCCTACTAAGCAGAGAACCAGACATCAGATTCTTGTGAATGTCTGGCACGAACAACACCTTGTTCAGGGTCAACATCTTCCCCGAAGTCATCTTCAGGACCAATATTCCTTCCCCAGCAATATCTAAGGTCGCTGAATTTCCCATGAATAGCTTCTCCCCGTTAACCGGCTTGAGTGATGTGAACATCTTCCTGTCACAACACACATGGCGGGTAGCCCCAGTGTCAATCCACCACTCTTGTGGATTCGAGCCCACCATATTCACCTTAGATACCATAGCTGAGAGGTTCATGTCAGAACTACGTCTCGAGGCTTCTGCAATATGCGCTTGTGGACGAGGTGGCTTCTTGCACTCTGATGCTTTGTGGCCAAACTTTTCACAATTGAAGCATTTTCCCTGAAACTTCTCTTTCTACTTCTTAGCGACACCAAAAACAGCTGAGGCATCAACATTCCCTCTGCTTTGATTTCAATGATCAATATCTGGAGCTCTTGGACCTGTACAGTCACAGGTTTTGAATCCTTCATCGTATAATCAAGGAAGCATCCCACCACAAACTTCTTAGGCCCAGCCCCCTCGATCTTATACTTTCTGTCTAAGGACTCCCACAGTTCCTTAGTAGACTTTGCCTCATTGAACATAGAGTACAATGAGTCATCCAAAGCATGCAAGACATAATTCTTGGCCAGATAATCATTATTCTTCCACTGATCTAGAGCTTGTCGCTTCTGGTTGTCTGTCTCATTTTCAACAACAACTGGGGCATCCTCAGACAAGTACCCAACAAGATGGAGAGTAGTCAGATAGAACATCATCTTCTGCTACCATCTCTTGAAATCAACCCCTGGACCAAACTTCCTAGGCTTATCAACATGGGACATTGGAATCAAGGGGACTCTATGCAAAGGCGCAACATCACTTGAGCTTCCTACGACTGGAGTCTTATTGCTCTTTTCAGTTGTCATTTTGACCTGAGATATGAAAAACCAGAATTTAGTGAAATTATTTTCACAATCATGACAATAAGTGTAGATAAACAATCTAAACTTAACAACCAAACATGGTCTTGCACCCACAACGCATAAGCGTACCCTAGAGGTCCTTATCGGTAGACACAATTCACTATATGAGTTATGAAGGCCGTTCATCTTCTGCCTCTGCCAGGTATACCAATCCATGTGCCAAGTGAACCAAACTGGCCGCGTACGAAGGCTGAGTAAACTAACCTTCCACTGGTTTTACTTTAGGCAAAGCACCCAATAGGCCGAACTAGCCCAACCACTGACTATTCTAAAATCCCAGCACAAAGACTGCTATTACTCAGCAAAATTCCAGAGAATTGTGGATTGTGGGTAAGCAACGTCATTGCTTAAGCAGAGTAGGCCACTCCAGAAGCCCAACAGTCCACAGATCTGATGTTCTTGGCCAAGCAGTGTCAAGGCTTAAGCCAAGTAGACTGCTCCAGAGGCCAATCAACTCTACAAATCAAGGCCAGTCGAGCACAATTGCCTAAACCCGGAGCTTATGTAACCAATTCACAGAAGTCTAATCGCGCACGATTGACTTAGGCCGTAGCCAAATTGTTTTTCTAATTGTTTCCCCACACAAGTAATCTGGCCAGATTACTATGTTATCTCATCTCAATGAGATACCACCAATTCGGTCACAACTTTGAATCTGTTCTTGCAACTCAAATGTCAGTACCAAAACAGAATTGTTTTCTGGAATTCGATTGCGAATCGATTAGAAAATCTTTGTTAAGCTTGTTGGAAAAATACAGTGGCAATCCAAATTCCAAAGAGCAATTTCATTGATCACAGTGAATATAAAATGACATGAACAGAAATGTAACAAAATTACAGAAACAAAAACTAATACAAATAGTTGATCGGATATTTGAACCGAGTCGTGTGAAACCACACTCTTCTTAATAAAGATTCGCCGCCTACCGTAGGTGTTGTAGGTATCACCGGCGTCTTCGTCCCAGGATAACCACGACCGACAGAACACCACCGTCGAATGCCTTGGCAAACTCAAACTAGCGTCTGCTCTCTCTCTTAAAGACGATTTCTGGAGTATATTGTATTGCACGAAAATCTGATAATACAACATATGGCAGAGCTACTCTTTTATAGCGGAAGGTGGAGCTAGAGTATTGAAGATGTGAATCAATGGGGAGCCTCCCCATTGAATACGAGATCAATTCCAAGAAATGAATTCTGCAAATCAAAACTTCCACGTAATAATGTTGCATTTGAATTGAGGAAGAAATTACCACAATAAAGCTGGAAATTTGAATGCCTTCAAATCTGATCATGGAAGGGTGTAAATAGCGTATTAACCAGCAAATTTTATCACGTGTATCACACACTTCGTGGGGTTCCTTCGATTGCCTCGTAAGACCCTCCGAATGCCCCGTTTCATTCACACCGAATCTCCAGGAAATTTTCAACAGCTCTCCCTTCCCTAACAAATCCTTCCCCTTACTTGCGGTGCGTCGAAGGGACAATGATAGAGGAGTTTGTGATAGTTGCTTGCGTTCGCGGTCTGGGAAATTGGGTGGAGGAAGGTGGGCTGAGGACTAGTGTTTACGCAAAGGCGATGCCAGTTGCGTTGGATGCTACCATGAGGGAGTTTGTAGGGACAAAGGATATGATAGGGTTGGGGAAAAATTGTTTAGAGGTGTGAGTGGGAGAAGTTTTATTCTTGAGAGAGAGAGAGAGAGAGAGAGAGAGAGAGAGAGAGAGAGAGAGAGAGAGAGTGGTGGCGAAAAGAGGCGATGGGATGAAGCTCTGTGGGGTTATGGTTGTTTAAAGACGAAGTTTTAAATATATCCCTGTACTTGATGTTGAACACAGACGGAGTTAGACTTATAGGCTATTTAAATACACATTGTAAACTTTGTGAAAGCAATAGACACAATTTGTATATTGGGGACTAAATTGACATTTTGCTTATACTTTGGAGACCTTTGGTAAAAATAATT
Organism: Vaccinium vitis-idaea; assembly: GCA_963854785.1. Taxonomy (NCBI): domain Eukaryota; kingdom Viridiplantae; phylum Streptophyta; class Magnoliopsida; order Ericales; family Ericaceae; genus Vaccinium; species Vaccinium vitis-idaea. The sequence goes on along the minus strand of OY978222.1, from coordinate 10,151,089 downwards.
TCTAACAAAAGAACAACTTAGTACTGGAGTGTGGAGGCAAATATCACCAATCATGTGGTTACTAACGTGACGCATTATACCATCTCCGGTTCCACTTTAATTATCAGTTCGAACCGACCATTTTGTTGGTCTTGATATGAATGTCACTCGTAAAAAATCAAAGCTATGACAATTAGACCGTGTTCGTTTGGGCTTTTGCGATTGGGTTTTGAAAACCTTTCTCTAAATCGGTTCCTACGGATACATGGGTCCTTCCTATAGACACCCCAATTTTAGTCCAAGTGCATCCCCTATGATGAAAGGACCGTGCATGGTTACCTCAGAACGATCGATCAGAGCTCAAAAATAAAATAATAAAATTAGCTGTGCAGTTCATTCTGATAACCCAACGGTCAAATTTCCTTCCGGTTTGGCGGGCGGCTAACTTTGTTGGCCAGACGGCTATCATAGTTGGCTGGACGGCCAATTTTTGGTTGTCAAATCGAAAAATCTGAGCTGTAGAGATTTTTGGCAAGGAATATATTCCCCCGGCTCAGGGAATATCATCATCGCGCAAATCCTTCAGGAAGATCTTCTCATCATCTCTCTCCCTCCTCCATGGCTATAAAGAGCCCCTCAGCTTCCTCCTCCGGGACAGACGGAGAGCCACTGACCAGTACCGTGAAACGCTGCCAAACGACCACCTCGCAAACCACCAATCACCACCAAAATCTCTTCCTCTATTTTTTCTCTCTCACTCTCTCCAAACATCCAGTAGCCACCAAAAACCACATCATCTGAAGCTTTTCTAAAAAAAGAAACCAAAAACTTTCGTAGCTCGATTGTTTTGTTCCGAAAAGGTACAACTCGGTTCGTTTAGCCAAACTTCCAGTATTCTGAGGGGAGTTATTCGGACTCGGAATGATTCCCATAATCATTCCCGGGTTAGGATAACCTTGTTTTAAATAAAATCTACCCCCACGGGTCCGCATCGGGCGGTATTCTCCATTATCGCACGGTACGACCTTACTTGGGGCACAACTTTCTCAAAATTTACTTCTCAAGCTTATTTTCAATTCAACAGAACCAGCTTTGCCCCAAAAAACAGTTTTCAAGTCACTCACTGGATCTGTAAAATTTTCAAAGAGAAAAAAAAGACAAAGGAAGGTTGGCCGGGCGGCCAACATGATAAGGCCGGTCGGCTAATTTTTTTGGGGGTCAGATCCCTCCCCTGTTTTAGAAAGAATCGTGCTCTGTTTTAGTATTTTCTGGTTTTAGTTATGCTTTATTACGTTACTTTCCCAGGTTTCTCTTATTTATTACTCCCTCCGTCCCTTTTTAAGTGATCCACTTGGGAAACGTGTATTTTTGCGGACGTTTAAAAATGTACTTTCGTATATCGTTTATAAATTTTTTTTGCACCAACTTAAAGTACTCAATGAGCACTTTAATTTGGTATAAAATAAATTAAAAAGTTATATAGAGAAATATATTTTTTAAGGGTTTGAAATTGCACGTATTCCCGTATGGATCACTTAAAAAGGGACGGAGGGAGTATCAAGTTTGTGTATTTCATTTTATTTCCGTTATGCTTCTGTAAATTCCTTGCTTATTATTATTGTTCATGTTTATATATTTTTATTAAAGTTTTGCAATAAAATATTTTCTAGAAATCCCACAAATATTTAGTAGAGACTGGAAATTATCCGGGCGAGCGGGGTGCTTTTAACAAAACCTTCCCCAATCGTAACCTGGCTTCCGAATCCAAAGAAACTTTTCGCAGATTAAACCTTTTTCCAAAGCGGCACAAGAGTCATCAATTGTTTTCAACGGTTTCTCGGGTACCAAAATCATTTTCTAAGTAAATCCCGGGTGGCGACTCATTTTTTACTTTTCGTTTTCAAGTCGAGAGCCGCGTGGCGCTGTCCATACTTCCCTGGTTAATTACTCCAAATAACTCCACCCGCCTCTCTCTCTCTCTCTCACCTCATTCCTATTGGTACATGGGTCCTTCCCTAATTAGTTACTCCAAATAACTGCACTCACCTCCCTCTCTCTCTCTCTCTGGTTTCTACTGGTACTTCTTTCCATGTCTTTGTGCAAAGGTTAAGAAGGTAAAGAGTACAAGTGTCCTTTATTTAAATCCTTTTTCCCTTGACATTTCAAACACTGGTAACATCATAAGCCATTTTTGGGGAAACCGAACAGGGTTTTCACAAAACCGGTCCGCATACCGGTTTTTGGGGACCCAAACGAACACGGTCTTACTGTTTGATCATCCGTAGCAGGTAAAATACAATGATCAACAGACTTAACTCTTATTTAGACGATTGACACGTCAAGGTCGAAAAAATGAGCAGTTCAAATTGTGAAATTAAAATATGAATCATAGCAGGGTCGATCCAAGAGTTTGGAGTGCCCTAGGCCTAGTCTAAAAATTTGTGCCATAGGAGTACAACATTTAAATAATTTTTTCAGTAACAATCATCATACAAGAAAGCTAAAACAATTTAAAGTTCTACTAATCATTATATGATAACAAAAAAATTAAAAGACAAAGTCTCCAAATACGAACTCCATAACGCATGAGTATCACTTGAATATTACTCTGTTGCATTTTTAGAAGCAAAAGTATCAATTACACTTGTATAATCCACCTCTTCTACGAAGTCATTTTTAATCGATAACATGGATAATCCATTTAATCACATTGGGCCTTCTTATTTTTCTTTTTGGGTTAGAATAGATCCCTACTCAAGTCTACTATTCCCTTCGTCCCATTTTAAATGTTCCCAACGTAAAGTCGTGCCATTTTGACTTTAAAAGAAAATTTATTTCTAAATATTTTGTTTCAAAATTTTTTACACCATTCAAAAGTACTCGTTGAGATCTTTTGAACGGTGCAAAAAAAAAAAAAAAAAAAAGTAATTTCGAAAGTATTTTATTTTTTAAAGTCAAAGTAGCCTGGTCTTCTGTAAGAGACATTTAAATTGAGACAAAGGGAGTACTAAAAATCCTTAATCCTTAGAGTGAGACTATTTTTGGGACTTTTTTATAGGCCCTAGGCTGATCCTGAATCATAGTTAAAAAGCATTAGGGGAAATGACCAAAACATGGTAAAAAGGACAAAAAATGACCAAAAGATGGTCATGGTTTCACAAATTACCAAAACATGGCAAGGAAGAAAAAAATGACTCATACATGGCATTTTTTCCATTCATTGTCGAAAATACCCTCTGTGTAATTTCAGATTTTTCAGATTTTCCCGTTGTTCTTGGTTCCAGTTAACAGAGCGATGGAGAGAGGAGCGATTAGGGTCACGATCCGACTTGTTGACGAACCACTCTGTTGGGCCAATGATCTTGACAACTCCATTGATGGGTTTTCCACGTTGGATGATTCTTTTGTTGTCTGCTTCATTTCCAATCGATTAGTAAAGATGAAGATAGAGAAGAAGAATTTTTAGAGGATATACTGTTGCCAGATCGAAAAGTATTAGCCCATTTCCACTTCCAGAGCAGAGCTCCACCCACCGAAACCTATGGACCCAGGCCCGGCCCTGTGTTTCGCGAGGCCCCAACCCTATTCTCAATTTGAGGACCTGAACATGAAAAGAGTTGTAGAGAGATTATCTTCGTTGGTTGATATGGATGTAAACTGTGGCCACTTAGATTATGCCTACAACCTGTTTGACAAAATGTCTGATAGAGATTTAACATCTTGTGTTTTTTTTTTAACATAAAAGAGAGAAAGTAGTAGTAGTATTAGACAAAACTGGGAGGGTTTTTAAATTTAAAATCCTGAAAATGCAACATCTTGTGATGTGGCCAAACAGGATCACTTGAGGGCTGAAGATGGACTGACAACTACGCCATTTCCAGTGGGAAAAAACACAATGTAAACATGTTCATGCCTTCTACAAATCTCGGATGCACAACGCCGTTAAGTCCAGATCTACTAAGCGAAAACTTCGACTTGTACAAATTTCGATGTGCCTATCAAATTTTGATGCCCGCACTGGGTAGAAATGATCATTCCTCATCGAACCGATCTCTTGGCATTAGATTGGTACATACTACAATAAATCTGCATATATGTTTGGATTGGTTTTTTGTAATTGCATTGAAAGAGATGGTCTGGCTTAGAAAAAGATGAAAGTAATCGACATGAACAGAGTACATACTACGTTCCTGTTTTGCGCAAATGAGTTAAGTATGTAATAAAAAAGTGTTATTTTTTTGGTTCTTTTGTCCTTTTGATCTGCTGTTTAGTTTGGTTTCTGGGTTTGGCTCAAGTATGAGTTATGGTGGATTATTTTACTGAGTGCAACGCTTTTATTGCAAGGTGCAAGATTTTTCATTTACAGTGCAATTTTATTCCATGCAAGGTGCAATGGGGTTGTTCTGGATGTGATTTCTGTTTTTTTCATTTCTTTATGGAGGTAGATCGATCTCATAGTTTTGATTTGGTGTTAGTTTGGTTTCTGGGTCTGAATTATAGTGGATTGTTTTACTGAGTGCAATGCTTTTATTGCAAGTTGCAAGGGTTTTCCATTTACAGTGCAATGTTATTGCATGCAAAGTGCAATGTGGGTTGTTCTCGGTATGATTTCTGTTTTTTTTTTGGAGGTAGATTGATCTCCTAGTTTTGATTTTGGTGTTAGTTTGGTTTCTGGGTTTGAGTTATGGTGGATTGTTTTAGTAGTGCAATGCTTTTATTGCAATGTGTAAGGGTTATTCATTTACAGTGCAATACTCTTGCATGCACAATGCAATTTTGAAAAAGATTTGATTTGAACTCACACTAGTAAGGCAAGCTGGACTAATGTGAGTGCAATGTTTTTATTGCAAGGTGCACAAGTTTTCATTTATAGTGCAAAGTTGTTGCATGCACAATGCAATTTTGAGATTGCCCGTCTAAAAAGATTTGATTTGATCACACACGGGCAAGGCGTTGGACTGAAATGAGTACAATGTTTTTATTGCATGGTGCAAATGTTTTCATTTACAGTGCCATATTGTTGCATGCACGGTGCAATTTTGAGAATGTTCGTCCAAAAAGATTTGATTTGATCTCGCATTAGCAATGCAAGTTGGACTAACGTGAGTGTAATTCTTTTATTGCAAGGTGCAAGGGTTTTCATTTACAGTGTAATGTTGTTGCATGCATGGTGCAATTTTGAGGTTGCCCGTCTAAAAAGATTTGATTTGATCTCACACTGGCAAGGCAAGTTGGACTAACGTGAGTGTAGTGCTTTTATTGCACGGTGCAAGGGTTTTCATTACATTGCAATATTGTTGCATGCATGGTGCAATTTTGAGATTGTCCATCCAAAAAAAATTTGATTTGATATCACACCGGCAAGGCAAGTTGAACTTACATGATTGCAATTCTTGTATTGGAAGGTGCAAATGTTTTTTATTCAAAGTGCAATGTTGTAGCATGCACGGTGCAACCCTAGGCAGCTTATATTTCCAGGAACAATGGGAAGGGGGGTGTGTGTTAGGCTTCAAAAATAAGAACGGTATTTTGGACCTGTAATTTGTTGGTACCATGTATGTGGAGTTATTTTTTTCCTTGTCATGTTTTTAGTAATTTCCAAAAACCTTGTCATGAAATTGGAATATTTACTTTTAAAAATCATGTTTTGGTCATTTCCCCTTAACATTACACATGAGATGTCGTCACATGTGAAGATTCTTACTCACGTACGCACCGAATCATTTCCGTTTTTGTGATAAGTTAGAGACAAATTTTTCCCAATTTTACAAAAACAATTATTAAGTGCTCTTAGAGCACTGCCAAGTGCTGCTCCAAGAGCCTCCAACACCACACATTTATGCAAACATGTCAACCTTACATGAATGTGAAGTGTGGAGGCCATGGAGCTGTAGAGTTGAGGCCATGGAGCACCACGCGAGGAGCATTGAATAATCACTCTTTTTCCAAGGTAGTTTGTTCTGCTTTTCTCAAATAACCGCCATCCAATTCCTCCTCCCCCTCTCTCCTCTCTGTCCAAAACTGCATCTCAACCAACACCAACCGAAAACCAAACCCAACCATGGAGTACCGTCCGCTGGAAATCACGGTCATCTCGGCCGACGACCTGAAAAATGTGAATCTGATCTCCACAATGGATGTCTACGTCGTGGTCTCCATCCCCACCACCACCACCACCGCCGCCAAAACCAAAGCCAACAGAAAAAGGACTCCCGTCGACAAAAGCGGCGGCAGATCGCCCAACTGGAACCACCGCCTGAAATTCTCCGTCGACGAATCTGCTCTCTCCCCGCACTACCCAAACAACATCACGTTCAAAATCAAGTCCCAGCGCCTCCTCGGTGACCGGGAGATAGGCGAGGTTGTGGTTCCTATCAAACAGCTCCTCCACAACACAACGCCCTCCGCTGTTGCCGGCGGTGACGGCCCTTCTGAACGTATTGTGGATTATCAGGTCCGATCAACCTCTGGAAAGCCGAAAGGTATGAGGAAAGCTTCATTGTTTATGTTTTGATAGCTCAGGTGTTCTTGTTAGCTTACGCACACATGAACCAAAAAACCTTTCGTTATGTTAGGTCATTATGTTATCGAGTTCTAGAGATAGGCACACATACTACCCGGACCCAGTTTCAGACCTAATATTCTTAGCGCGGGGACTAAATCACATGTATTCATAAATTAATGTCAAAGTATTATTCTTATATAATAAAAACACATTTTTGATAGGACCTTAATTTCTTCATAATTTTTACAAAAAAGACCTAAAATATTATAGAAATAATGGGGTAATTGAGTGGTGTGCAGGGCCCGGGCTCCCCACATTCAACCTCTAGGACCGGCCCTGCCAACACCACAACAGGTCACCTGTATCGAAATACCTTTGTACTTCTGTTCCCGTATGATTTTAGTTGCAGTTAAACTTTTTTTGCAATTCTTCGACCAAAATTGTATGAGAAAAGAGGTTAGGATTTTCATTTATATCTATGGGTAAGTAGGGTTTTCAATTTTCTTTGGATTAAACGTAAAAGGGTTTAGGTGCACCTCACTTAATTCCCATTCTTGTGTATTTGGATGCTGTAACAATATTGACATGGCCAATACGTTCAGCACTCGGTTGCAACGGCTGAGTTAGACATTTTGACACTTCTTTTTGCCGTCCGTAATTTTGAAACAATTGACAAACGTGCCATTATATTTGCATTGTAACTTGCGATGATTAACATCCAATTCCCACTACGTATCACCAATATCGGGATCCCGGCTCATTTCATTGAAACTACTTGTATTATATTTGCATTGTAACTTGCGATGATTAACATCCAATTCCCACTACGTATCACCAATATCGGGATCCCGGCTCATTTCATTGAAACTACTTGTATTATATTTGCATTGTAACTTGCGATGATTAACTAATTACATGATCACTGTTGGATTGATTGTTTCTGTTAGGGTCGTTCAAATTCTCCTACAAATTCGGAGAGAAGACCACAGTGCAGACCGAGGCCAAAAACCCAGACAAACCCGATTTGCCTGTAACGGCCTACCCGCCGCCGCCTGGTATCGGGTACGCCACAGCGCCACCACCGGGCATCGGATATGCCACCGCAGCACCACCTCCCATGGCAGCACCCTACGGAAACCCAGGCGCGTATCCACCTCCACAGCCAGGGTACGGATACCCACAGCCTCCGCCAGGGTACGGAGGTGGGTACCCTCCAGCACCCACATACGGATACCCACAGCCTCCGGCGGGGTATGGTGCGTACGGGTATGGGGCACCGGTGGAACAGCAGGTGAAGAAGAAGAAGAAGAAAATGGGGGGGATGGGAATGGGGATGGGGTTAGGAGCAGGGTTGTTGGGAGGGTTGTTGGTTGGTGAGATGATATCTGATGTGGGAGAAATGGGGGCTTATGATGCAGGGTATGATGCTGGGTTTGGTGATGCTGGCTTTGGTGATGCTGGCTTTTGAGTTTTCACAACTCCCCTGTGTGTGTTTGTTTCTTTCTATGGAAATAACTAATCTCATATATATGGTAAAGAATTTGATTGGTTATTAATGCAATATTGGTTATTAATTGATGTTGTAAAAATTTAATGGTTGACACTCAAACATAATTTGCCAAGCCTCCAAATTCCAATCACTGGCTAGCTACATGTACTTTTTCTCTGGTGCGTGGGTGTGTACATAATTTGCCAAGCCTCCAAATTCATAATTTGTCCCTATAGTTTGCATGATTTTTCAATTTTCGTTCCTCTGGTAATAATTGTCAATCTTAACCCTGTTGTGTACATTCCGTCTCAATTTCGTCTTCTTGCTGATGGCGTCAATGAAGCAAACGAAAATTCAAGAGCAAAACTGTCATTTACCCTCATATCAGGACCAAATTGGGATTTTAAGCGAACTAGAGGGACTAATTATAAATTTTTTTCCCTTTTACTTTCTTTACTGTAAATGAAAATAGATAACACCGTATGTAATATATTTGGCATCTCAACTATTTTTTATTGGATGATTAATATGTTCAGGATTAGACATCCTGTACAAAAAAGATCATTATGATTTCATCTTATGAGATTTGAATACTTATGATTCCATCCTGAAATTCAAATAAACCCCAAAACACCCTTTCTCTAGCACAATTTCCTAATATTTCTCCCCTGATTTTCCTAAACATTCTTTCTCCTAATTTTCTAACATTTTTCTCTCCTAATCTTTCCTAATTTCTCTCCTAATCTTTCCTAATTTCTCTCTCTCTCTCTCTCTCTCTCTCTCTCTCTCTCTCTCTTCTATCTTGAAAAATCTCTCTCCTAATCTTCTCACTCCTAAAATCTCCACAAAAAAAAAATGAAAAATTCCTTATGACAACAAATTAACAAAGAAAACATGATAAATTAGTTTATTTTCTTAGACTATGCAAAAAAAAAAGATAAACTAATGACGACAATAATGTTCATGATTTACTAATTAACCATGTTCACGGTGAGTTTACCCTGAGAATATGATGGTTTATTAATTAGCCATGTTTACTGCTCTAATGTTCACACATAGAACATGGATTATTTATTAACCATGTATACATTTTCCTATTTAAGTATAAGATATCATGGCAAAATGGCGAGTTTACACAGGGAACATTGTTTATTGATTAACCATGATCAATTAATGAACCATCTTAGACTATGTAAAAAACTTGGTAAATTGAAAACAATAAATACAGATACCATGATAAATATATTAACAAACCACGTTCGTTGTACGAATCACTAACATGGTAAACAAATTAACCACTAATTAATGAGAACATGCTATGACTTGAACATGAAAAGTGGAAGAAGTTGACATAAGAGAACATGGTAATTTAATTTACCATTGAAAAAATTACCTCATGAAATGATATACATTGTATAACATTTCTTGAAAAAATTCTCATGACTCAACAACCCACAAACATGGTAAAATAATTTTCCTTGAATCTTGTGTTGAATTATAACAAAGCATGAACAACCACACATCTATTAATTCTACCATCATGTACATGACATGATTGAATATATCATGTTTTCTAAAAAAATTCCACAAAAAAATAGAGAAAATATACCTTGAATGGCGAGTTTTCCATGAAAAAAATGAGATACAAAGGGATGTAAAGAAAGCACTTTGTGTGCTCTAGTGTATTTTCAATCAAGCCCTTGTCGCTATTGTAGCAATCATCGTGGTTATCAATGACCTTTTCGGATGCCCATGGCAGAGGAGGCGGAGGAAACGAAGTCGAGGGTGGACCATACGTCAGAAAAGGTGAAGTGGTAGCCAGGGGAGGCATCGATGAATGCGATCTTGCTGTGGTGGGCTTGTGACGAGATGAATGTGGTGACGTTGTTGGAGTCGTTGGAAGGTAGATGGATGGGGTTGCATTTGTTTTAGAAGAGGAATTCGATTTGGTGAAGCCGCTGCTTGGGTTGATCGGAGGAGTGCTATTGTGTGCCATGGGAGTGGTTGCAGAACTTTTTTCATTCTTATTCTTTTTCTTCAATCTGGCAATCAAAGAAAAAATCCCTTAGATTTAGGAGGCATAGAGATTTAAGATTTTATGGAAAGAATACAAATCCCTTAAATTTAGAAACAAAGAAACGTCAATCCTCTTTAATCATGGAAAACATATTTTATTAAGGAAATGATATAGATAATCTATAGATATGTATTAATTAGTATTATCAGTTACCGAACTCCCTGGATTTCTTGGTATAATAATTAGTAGTATAATATATTATTAGAATAGAATATAATTGAGGAAATATAATTATTGTAATAGGGGCACAACGGTTCAAATTACATTTACAGTATGGAATCATAAATATTCAAATCTCATAGGGTGGCATCCTTAGGATAATATTGTAATAGGATGTCTAATTAAAAATTTTCATTTTATTACTTATTACAAATATATTAAAAAATTCAAAAATCAACCCTTTACTTAAATGTCTTTGTATAATTTTTATAATGACTTATCTTAATTTCTATTAGGGAGACTTAGCCATAAATCCAAAACATTTGACATTTTTAAAGGGAAAGACATTTTCAAACAAAACATAAGGACAAGCAAAACTAGTGAACTGTCAATAATAATAAAAATCAACCATTTACCATCTTGTACTTCCAGCCAACCTCCACCCCACCTTCGGCAAACCTCTTTTGGCAAATCTCATCTCTGGCGGACAACTCTCACCCCCATCGGCAACCTAAAAATATTAGTGAAATTAACTTCACTAAGATTCAAAAATCAATATCGATCCGTTCAAATTGGAGTTCGACATCTGATCCATTCGAAAACGATGGTGGCAGGTGACGATGATAACGTTGCCGTGCAGAAAATGAGGAGAAAGACGAGGAGGAGATCGAGGCCGTCGTTAACGCCGCTGTAGAGAGAGAGAGAGAGAGAGAGAGAGAGAGAGAGAGAGAGAGAGAGAGAGAGAGAGAGAGAGAGAGAGAGAGAGGTCGCCGGTTGTCGCAGGTGGTGGGTAGAGCCGCAGTACAGAAAACTTGGCTAGCAACCCCCCTAATAGAGCAAGAGATGATTTCTTTGAACAAATCCTTCGATTTCCTACGTTTTGCGACTCTGACGATACTTTAGCTCAGCTATAATAGCCCAAATGTCCCACATCGGGGAATTGGGAAAAAATAGATGGAATAGATAAAGAAAACCCGAGCAGCTACTGTATAACTTGAGGTTAACCTTTTGAGTCGCGTGGTTAGACTAAAAGTTAGCAGGTCAGTTGGGGCGGGTTGTTACAGTTGGTGTCAGAGCACAACCCCGGTCTACATGGTGGGGGCCACCTCTGGAATCTGTATGAGCCAGTGCTACACCATGGCCACTGGGAGAAGGTTGCTGGGCCAATGCAACGAGGACGTTGCATCATAAGATGGGGAGAATATAATAGCCCAAATGTCCCACATCGGGGAATTGGGAAAAAGTAGATGGAATAGATAAGGAAAACCCGAGCAGCTACTGTATAACTTGAGGTTAACCTTTTGAGTCGCGTGGTTAGACTAAAAGTTAGCAGGTCAGTTGGGGCGGGTTGTCACATCAGCTCTGGCGACAGCTCCGCTCACCTCAGCGCGGAGGAGGTGGTAGCAAGGGTGGTGGTGGAGGGTCTGGAAGTGGTGGTGGTGGTTATGGAGGCAGTGGCGACAGTTTCAATCTCGTTTTCTTATTTTCCTTTTCACCTGACTTAAAATTTTTTTGTTGAAATTCATTTTGTTAATCTTGCAACGTACCGTCGATTAAGAAGTGGAGCACTATTGAATAATAATAACTACGTGCACTTGGGAGTGATTTTGTAAGCCAACTCACAACTTTGTTATTGATAGTTTATATTGATCTTAAGAGGTTGCATGTCTTAGTAGCTAATGGTCACTAAATTGTTTGGAGGCTAATAAAGACCGACCATGTTATTTTTTACATGAGAGATCTAATCAGTGAGTCCGAATATAAATAAAATGTTTTATTGTACTCTATAGCTTAACGTTGAACAGTGTTCCATAACTGATCAAAAAAAGTTACAATATACCTAAATACTAATGAACAATTATTTATTTTTAATCGCATGAAAAAAAAAAGATTGTAAAAATCAATCTGAAAAGTACGATAACACAACATTTAACAAATCGGTTGCTTTTCGAATTTCCTAATATATTTGTGATATGAAATATAATAATTTTTTTTTATCTTAAGACTTGAACGATTACAACTTTAAATGATTCTCTAAAGGAAACCGTAGCAAAGATCAATTTTCAGACTTTTGAACACTTTTAAGTGAATAATTTCAGAAAGCAAATCTAAATACTTGAACCTATATATCCTTGGATTTGTGAGATTTTCCAAATCTCAAAAGAATAATTTTCTTAGTTGTAACCGGAAGTTTTTACACCTTTTGGAGACAATATCAAACCTTTTGGCATCCATTTGGGGAATCTATTATATTATTGAAGAACATCCTACATAGTAGAAATTTTATACTACATGACCGAGAGATTACATAACCGAAAGTTTTTGCTCTACGATTTGTGGAATAAGTTGATTTTTGCAGAAAATTCTATCTATAATCACGTGGTTAAGAATTAGAGAAGAGTGATAGGCAATTATTTGGGGCAGAGACCATCTTTAGGGGAAGATCAGAGATAGTACTCCTAATCTTTATCCATAATAGGTTACATAATTCAAGAATGTACTTTAATTGTTTCATCTTCTATGGTATTGCAGGATAGGTTTTCATAAGGAGAGCTACGATTGCGACAAGTGGCGCAATTTATTTCAATTGTCATAGAATTTTCAAACACATGTAACGTTACTCTTACTACCATTCTTAAACTAGGGTTGAACCCGTTCGATGCACAGGACACATACAACAATAAAGAGAGTAAACAACAATCAAGTAATCGATTTAAAGAAGAAAACACAGAAGGCAAGTGGTGGCTAGCTCATGCAGTAGTGCTTTAGATGCCTCACACTGCATCCTGGGATCGAGTCCCCTGCCCTCCTCCCCCATGTAAGAGATTAGGAATGACGAAGGGAAAAAAAAAAAAATAAAGGAAGAAATTGAACTCGTAACATCAGCCTAAAGAGGCCGATCCAAAAAAGAAAAAAAAAAAAAAATCAGCCTAAAGAGTATGGTGTGTGAGAATTAAGCCACACATTTTGACATTTGGTGGAAGAAGGGCAACTGCCATGAGGGGCAAATTTTTATATGGTGGGGCAGCAAGAGGAGGGAAAAGCAAAGAAGATGAGGATACAACGTGGAGTATGGTTTGGGTATTATTTTATTGCAGTTAACCACTACACACATAATCAGGTGCCACATATTATTGAAAATTGAAAAAACCTAATAGGTTTGTGAAGAGATTTACTAAACATCGTCCAGGGACGGCAGATTTTCCTATCGTTGTATAGTTAAGCTGTTGTCTTAAATGAAGTCTAAAGTAATGTTAGTTGAACAAGAATGTATTAGTTAGTTATCATATAAAATCATATTACATTTAAAGTCATGTACGCTAGATTACCTTCTCTAAAACCGTTCGATTGTAGTAGTATTACAACAAATTTTTTTTACAATATTCAATTCGGCCAATACAGCATTTTCAATGGAAATTTTGCAAGAAAAAATCTGATTTTATTTAGTGATAATAGGTACAGTCTTTCGGATGGGATGCTGCAGAATCTGTGGAAAGATCTTATGCTGTGGAATGTGTGATGATTTAGACCTATCTTGTCACCATCAATGCAAGTGCATGTCAATTGTCCTAGCCGCAATTGAAATCGGCATCATCATCCCCAGCATCGCACAAACTGAATCTGCCAGTGCCAGACCTGAAATTAAAGCTTCTACCAACATTCATAGTAGTGGATCATCACATGTAGGCATCAGTCATGGGACCAACTCTAGCTTAGGAGGCATATCAGAATATGGTGCTGCCTGGGAAGAGTAGATCTGATGGCCCAAGTGGAAACAACCAAACTGCCACTTCTGAGTGATGATTGGCATAATTAGATCATTGTAGCACAAAAAAATTCCAAGATTGCCCGAATCCAATGGAATGTTTTAGTCATGATATTCTACATATCGTCAAGTTTTAGTTAGAAAGCAAGTATAATCGACAGGCCTAGTGGCCAATAGCCAACTCATGGAGCAATAATACTATAAGAAACTCATAATCTGTACTCACAAACACACACTTAGACACACCTTTTGATTATAGAAAATTAACAAACTTAGTCATTTCCCTGAACATTTTTTTCAGTAGAACTTAACCCATGTTTTTTGCTCAAATCAACCACTGAATGAGCTTGAAACTTAACTAATAAAAGGATAAAATAGGGGGAAATGCCTGGGATCATCGATCTGAATTTTCAAAAAAAAAGAGGTCCGCTCAATAAGCAAGGTTTTAAACATATATTAAAACCTTCTTTATTAAACCCATAACTACTAGTACTCCATAAAATACAAAGCTATAAAGGTGACAATGCTTAAAGAGTTATATCAACCAAGATAATAGAAATTTAAACCCACAACAAATGTGAGCACAAACAAAAAGAAAAAGAAAAAGAAAAAGGAAAAAAGCTTGTGGCTACGGCATCAGTATTGTTTTGGGGGAATATTGCGCCGATTCGCAGAAGATCAGTGATCTTTTACATTATATCTTCCACCGCTAGGTTTGGGTAAAAGTGGGAAAGTGAGAAAGGAAATAAAACTATGTGCATATATCCTAGGTTATTGGGATGTCCTCCAAAGGATTTAAAAGAGCTAGGAGAAAATAGAAAAGGAAAAAAACTGGAAATGATGCCTGTAATAGTGCACTTTCAAAAACCGTGACCCATAATTTGGTCACTATAAACTTGTAAACCCACGCTCATTTTTACACCCAATATATTCGTGCAATTTTAAAAACCTTTTTTGTGACTTAAATAAGTACTCACTAAAACTATATTTTTAGTTACCGAAATTTAACACCCAATTATATTACCACCTCATGGCGCTAAACGATCAGAGACCCTAGTCTATGTTAGTTACTGAATTATTATACCATTGGTGACTAAATAAATTTTGGTCACTAATAGCTCAAAACAAGTTCCAAATACTGGATTTGGACACATTATAGAACTGAAAGCCACAGGTATGGGAATTTGAATTATTGTTTCAACACGAGAATCAAATGGTGAGATTTACAGTTGTGAATGAATTAAGGGTGGAGAGAGAGAGAGAGAGAGAGAGAGAGAGAGAGAGAGAGAGAGAGAGAGAGAGAGAGAGAGAGTTTGTTCAAAAGGGACATACCGTTTTTCTGTTTGGATAATCACTATCCCTTAAGAATGATCGAGCTTCATTTCTTGGTGCGATGCTAGAGTCTAGTATGTAAAGCATGATTAAACCAATGTACCGAAGGCTAGATTTCGGTGTAAAATAGAAGAAAGAGAGCCTCATGTCATGGGAATTGGATTCTGCTTTGTAACACGAGAATTAACTTGTAAGATTTATAGTTGTGGATGGATGAATCATGCATGAGAGAGAGAGAGAGAGAGAGAGAGAGAGAGAGAGAGAGAGAGAGAGAGAGAGAGAGAGAGAGAGAGCAAGTAAATCGTTATTCAGTTTCTTTGTTAGGACCTATTCCATTGGAAAGACTTTTTCTATGGGAATTGGTTTCCCTCTCTGCCCAAAAAATTAGGGAGCAAATTACCTCAAAACCATATATTTGTTTGGAGACACTTTCAAGAGAGAACAAGGGATCCGGGGGGCCTGTAGTGAGTGAGCTCACTACATGTTTACTTTAACTCCAATTTGTCTGAACCATTGATTGCTGATCAGACAGCCGAGAGAGCTCACTACATGCATGTAGTGAGCTCACTCACTACAAGGCCCCCAATCCCGAGAAGAAGTAAATCGTTATTCAATTTCGTTGTTAGGACCTATTCCATGGGAAAGACCTTTTCTATGGGAATTGGTTTCCCTCTATGACCAAAAAATTAGGAAGCAAATTTCCTCAAAACCATATATTTGTTTGGAGACACTTTCGAACTCGATTTTGTAAATTGCAATTAATGGGTCTCAAACTCTCAAAACATTGTTCTAAATTGTTCATCTCGTAAATTTAAAACTTGTATTGATAAAATATGTTTTTTGGGACATTGGTACACGTACAAACAAATTAAATGGTATATTAAAAAGTACGTAGAAAACTATGATCAGTAATTCATTTTTCAATTTATATGTCAAATCAAAATTGCTATTTGTTAGGAGTGTTTTTCTTTGTGACATTTATGGTTTGTGCGCTTGTGAAAAAACCAATGAATTTGCTTCTCATTTAGTTCATGGATTAAAAACGCACTTGCTTAGTTTTGAATTGAGCAAAACACCTTACTAATTCAGATTTCAAATTTTCAAAATCTGAACCTAATAGTTCCAGAATGCTAAATAAGAATCAACCTAAGAAATCTGCACCAATTAGCCAAAAAAGTAATGAATTGGCTAGTCTCGGATTACGTCCCAAGAGTAATCAAGGCGTAAGCAAAATTGACCCAAAATAGTTATGAAGCAAACAATGGATTTGCTTCACATTTAGTTCAAGGATTAAAAATCCCAACCTTAGTCCTGGACTGAGCAAAACACCTTTTCATATAATAGTGGTCTCATACATCTCCATAAACTATGATTTCTCATCGGATTGATAGTGATCATATTAAAAATACTCAACGCACATTAAATTTGCAGCAGATAATAAATGGTTGAATTCATCCCGTGCTATGCGCAGAAACTAAAGATTAATATGCAATATCGGTTTTCTTAGAAATGTTTTTCTTCTCAATATTTTTGTAGTATGTTCAAACTTTCAATCGATTTCCGTTTGTTACGACTTACAGTTATAAAAGGCAAGTATATTTCCTTTATGGTGATTCCATTTCCTTGTTTTTTTTTTTTTGTGGTACACTCCCTTGGTTGAACTTGAGCATGCATGCTGATCGCTTTGACATTACCAATACTAATATAGATACCACATGGCAAAGAAGAGTAGATAACATTAAGTATAGGGTTGTGGATATTACTACCTCCACGAATAAGCTTTTTGTTTGGATGTTTTAGTATCCGTGTGACATATAGGTAAAGGTTGCTTTCAGCTGCGTCGGGCAATATTAGGATTGACATTCTCATTATTTATCCTGTAAATGGGAAACAAAAAAATGGGCGCTGATTTTGGGGCTCCCTTTTTTTTTTTTATGCAGGCACTCCAATATTTAATGAAGTTACAAAACTATCCTTTTTAAGATATAAAAAAAATATTTGAGGCACTCCACCCCCAAATTATCTCCTCATTTACTAAGGCACTCCAACCGGAAAAATGAACCAAACATAAAAATTAGGTTCTAAACATTAACATTAACATTATGTTTCCAAACATTAAACATCCACAACATAAACATTAGGTTTCAAACATTAAACATGCATCTATGTCAGATTGCTTCACGCCACTTTGCAAACATATATATATATAGGCTTCTAAAACGGGATTCCCGTTTCCGGACCTCCATGATCCAAATATTTTTTTGACGATCCGAGTTGTCCAATGTGTTCAGAAGGTGTTTTCAAGGGTCCACGCTAGAAATCTTAAATAAAAAAAACCGGAAAAGGCTTGATCCAAGCAGTTTCGCAAAAACTTTATATTTACAGTTTTTGCAAAAACTGCTTGGATCAAGTCCTTCCCGGTATTTTTTTTTTGAAGATTTCCTGCTTGGACCCTTGAAAACACCTTCTGAACACATTGGACGGCTCGGATTTTCCAAAAATAATTTGCAACACAAAAAAAATCAATTTTTTCTTATTTTCGGGAGGTGTGGACTAGAAGTTTTCTGTAATATATATATATATATATAGGGGCCGGTTCCCCTCACACTTAAAAAAACACATAAAAAAACACATTACTCTTCCAGACCCCAATGTGATGTTCTGAACCGTTGATCTTGTTTAAATGAGTAAAATAAAAAGTCTTGCAAAATTTTAGCTCAATCGGATATCGGTTAGTGCTTCATTTAAACAATTTTAAAAACACTACATCCTGTCACAGTTTTTGCAAAACTGTTTGGATCAAGCACTTACCGATATCAAATTGAGCAGAATTTTTGCAGGACCTCCTATTTTACTAATTTAAACAAGATCAACGGTTCGGAACATCACAGTGGGGTCCCAAACAAAATTGAGTGTTTTTTTAAGTGTGAGGGGAACCGGCCCCATATATATATATATATATATGATACCATAGGGGGGGCGGAAGGACGAGTCTTAAGAGACATATTAAATTATAATTAAAACAGAGTAATCAAAGTAGGCGGTCTAGACCAGCCATAGATCATGCATAATAATAAGGGCGGTAGAACCGGCCATAATAAAGACAATAATTAAAACAGATATTGAAAATGTAAATTCAAATCATTGTATTGAATTGAAAGGCTTACTTGAAGCTACTGGTACATATGGGTGGGAGGAAGAGTTGAGAGAGATGGGTCGAGATATGAGAGGGAGAGCAGAGTTGAGAGAGAAGTAGTAGAAGAAGAAGAGTGGTAATAAAAACTGATGCCTAACTACCGATCTTGAGAGTCCTTTTATAGAATAAGGAACTCTGTTTACAATTATTAAATCCCGTGTTTGGCGGAGGGATAATTGGTCTTGCTGTTGTAGAGACCTTTACTTTTTGGTGGAAAAGTAGTGCTATCATTGTACTTTTGACTTGAGGGGTTCTCTTTTGGTGGAAAAGAGTTTCTTCACATGCGTTGCTGTTGATTTTTGGGGAAAGTTGATCCCATAATTGCACTTTTGATATTGCTCCACTTGCTGATGTCTTTTGTTTGATCCGTTGAAATTGAATTTCGTAACGGAGGGATAATTGGTCTTGCTTTTGGATTTCTGGTGATAATGGAGTTAGGGGTCCATTGCATTGTTGATGTTTGCCATGGAATCATCCGAAAGATTATCCCAAAAATCGGTGTCGTCAGGATTATGATAATGATTTTCGGATTCTTGCTGGATATAATCTTCAAAAATTTGTACTGCTGAAGTGTTGCAGGTATGGAAACGAAATGGGACTTCCCCATAATAATTGAGGGTCCGAATTTTTTGGATTGGATCTTCACTAAATAATTTAAATTGATAAGGCTGGAGAGTATAAATGTCATTATCTCCAATGTGACTAGCAATTTGATATGCAATATAATCTTGAATTTGACTGGATATTGGGTTGGAACAATTCCAGGTTGGAGTCTCACAACCCATTAAATGAAATTGGCTTGGAGTATAATGGGGGTTGTAATTTGGACTAGAGGTTACATGGATAATATGTTGGGCTGGGATAATAGTACCAAAAGATGTCCATTCTGGCATTTTGCTTTGGATAATAGCTTGACAAATGGTTGTGAAAGGTATAGAAAAACAGTTTTGAATGCAGATGGCTAATCTGCGAGGTAAGATGTTGGTCTGTTCTGGCTGTGTAAAAATTATTTGTTTAAGGAATCCGTAATCGAGGAGGGTCATGGGTGTAATTTTGACTTGTTGGTTTTCATACGGGATAGTAATATCTTGAAAGGTGGTCATATTAATACATGCTTTGGGAATGCTATAAATGAGGTTGCATTCACAGTTGGATCTTTCTAATGGGATTTGTTGGCAATGGAGTTTGGTTTTTGGACAATGTTTTAAGTTTGGATATTGGTAATAAAGGGTATCCCAAATAAAAGATAGGCCAGGAAGAATTTCAGGGTATTGTAATGGGTCTTGGCCAGCGATTTTGGTCAATGTTTGAAAAAGGAATTGATGGAATTGTTGGCTGCGTTGTTGTGCTTGGTGTTGGATGTTGGTAATAATGTCTGTGGGGAGCTGTGTTGGTAATAAGGATGCTGTTTTAGGTAATGCTAAAGTTTTGGAAAATAATTGACACACGCTATCACCATCATCCAGTGGGGATGACTGCCCATGCTCAGCTATTACCAGTGGGGTAATAGAGGAACGCCTTTTGAAGTATTGGATTTGCTGTTGTAGCGTCTTGACGTGATCCGTGAGCTTGTTATTCCTGGTAAGTAAATTCTTGTAGCAAACAGGAAATGGATTAGTAGATGTGGATGGGTTAGAGAAAACTCCATCCTGGGTATTGGAGAGTAAAAATTGTTTTGTTTTACGGAAATTTTGATTTTGAAAATAAATGCTTAATGCATCGAGGGATTTTTTTAGATGTTGATCATTTGTAGCACTCCATATGTTATCTAGGAGACATTGCTGAGTGTCATCAATGTTTCTTAGATAACAAGGTAATTGGAATTTTTGCTGAGATTCTTGTGCGAAAATTGGTAATGAAATTTCTCCAAAGTGCATGTTCTTCTTCATCTGCAAAATGAATTTGTTAAATATGGATGGAAGAATGTTGTAATTGATTTAAATAAGTAGAATCCTGTGCAGATAAAAACGAGAATGTAATTGGTTTGCCAAGTGGTGAAGCAGTTATATTAATGTTGGATGTTATAAATGGATAAAGAAGAGATATAAAAGGGATACCTAAAATAACATGGTTAGTCAGATTTTGGGTGAGGACGAAAGATGTTTCGAAGTAAGTTTGGTCTTGATGAATTAAAACTTTAGGCAATTTATATCGAATTTTTAATTTACTTCCTGTTGCTGAACATAACTGATCATTGGTTTTGTGATAATATTTGGCGGGAATAATGTTTTCTTGAATACAATTTAGATCAGCGCCAGTGTCTATTAAAGCTACAAGCTGTATTTTAAAGTCATCTATAATTAATTCAATTTTTGTATGCCATTTTGAAATATGAAGTTGGTTAATTATTGAAACTGTGGTTTGTTCCTGTAATGTTTCAGGAGTATTTTGTTTTGGAGGGTCTTCATTAAATGATTTTGCTAATTGCAAAAGTTGTAATTTGTTATTTATTTCGATTATTTGGAGTTGAAAATTTTGGTTTTCATGTTGGAGTATAGTGATTTTTTCTTGTAATATGTCAATATTTTCTTTGATATTGTATTCTTTATTTGTTTTTGTTTGACGGAATCGTTCTAAAGTTTCATTTAGATTAACAATTGGTTTAGTGATTTTTGGTTCATTATTTTTGTTACTAAGCATATTTTTTAATTTTTTGATATATTGTTGTTTTAATTGATTGTCGTCAATTTTGCTGATTAGGTCAATTAATAATTCTTCTTCAGGGAGATCTTTGGTAATAACATTGAGTTGCTGACAGCATGTATTGTTACATCCGAATTTTATTTGGTCATCTTCATTACTGGAATCAAGGGAATGGTACTCGGAAGAAGAGTTTATGTAATCAGAATTACTATCATTATGTAGATTTGAGATTTTGAATATTTCTAATATAGCTAGTTTATCTGTTTCTGAGATTTCTAATTGATTGATTTTGTCTTTTACCTTGCAAGTGTTCTTATAATGGCCTTTTTTGCCACAGTTAAAGCATGTAATATTGTTCTTAGTATTTTGTTTTTTAGGTTCTTTTGTTTTTTGTTTGTCTTTGTATTTGTTATGTTTTGGTTTATCATAATACTTGTCTTTTGGGATATATTTGTTGTTTGGGATATATTTATCTTTTTGTTTTGTGGAGGAGGTTGTTTTGGTTGTTCTTCTAGAAGGGGCTATGGGAGGCATACCATATTGTTCACAGAAGTTTCCTAATTCATATTTAGCTTTGATTTTGTCTTTTTGTGTTTGTCTATTAATTTTCATGTCGATGCACATACGTAATCCTTCTTTTTGAATTGTACTTATAATATCACCATAAGTTAATTTATCATAATCTATAGCTCCTGTTGGTTGGCTAAGAACATCTCTAATTTTGTGTGCAAATAAACTTGGGAGGCCATTGATAAATTTTTCTTTCCAAAATGATTTTGTGCAATCGTCTCTTAACATTACTCTAGATGTAAAGACATCTTTGTACCACCTAAAATCACTTAGTGTTGGACAATGGAGGTTACTAAGTTGGTCATGGATTCTTGAAGTAATATGACTAGGTGTTCCTATAAAATGTTTTACAATTGTAAATATTAAAGTATTGATGCCATCATGTCTAGTCATATTAATTTCTTCATCAAATATTGGGAATCCATTTTCATCTACTTGGATTGAATTTCTAATTTCAGTTCTTGAGTCATTAGTCAGGTATTTATCCCACCAAGATTTTAACATCCCTGTGAATCCTGTGGTTAACAAATCTACAACTTGTGGTTGGGTATGGTCAAAAGTGCTAAGATAAGTATTGGCTACCATAGACATATGATTTAATTTTTCTAGTATTTGTTGTTCACTAAGTCCATCTATGTTCCATTCATATAATTTGTTAGCTGAAACCGAAAATTGGTTTAATAGACTTCTATCTTCTAGTTGGAGATCTACTGGGGTAGGTTTTGTATACCAATTTTTGGTTGTAATAATTTGCGTATTTGGATGGTATAGTTTATTAATTTTGGTATCTGTAAATTGTTGTTCAATGGTTGTAATATCCTCATCTATTGTAGAATCAGTATCGTGTAATTGGGTTAATGTACTGACACTTTCATTTTTGAGTGTCAAATTCTTTTGATTTAATTCAATTTTGTTTAATAATTCTTCTATTTTAGCAATATTTTCAGTACGGGTGAGTAATGGTTTGATTTTTTGTTCAGGGAAACTTATGAGTGGTTTTTCATGTTGGCTTGAAGAAGATGGTGAGGGTGTTATGGATTCATCTAGCCGAGTTTCTATTTTGTCTAACTGTTTTCCTATAATTTGTAAACTTTGATTTGTATAATTATTTTGTTCAATTAATTTTTTGGTTTCTGTATCTTTCTCACTAGGGATTTTAAAAGGGGCAGCAACAACTGTGGTACCTCTATAGTCTAAGTAAACTGTTTCTAATGGAGGGTGATTGGAAGAAACAAAAGTGTTATCTGTTTTTTGCCATTTTATTTTGGTTATAGTATTAATTTTGTTATAATAATTATCAATATAATCTATGAGATGTATATCAGTTTTAATATCTTGCATAAATGCATACCATTTTGTATATATATCATTCTTGACTTGTTGGGGAAATTCTTTGTAGAATTGGTCTCGTCTTGTTTTATTTTTGTCGGATCTAAATTCCTGTAATAAATATTGTATATTTATTTTATATATTTTGTTAATTGTAAGGAGATTTTTATCTATGTGACTAGGTGCGTCATCTTCAAAGTCTGTTTGTGTAGGAGATTGGGGGGATTCCTGGGATGGTGGTTGGGTATAGTAAGGTTTGGTAATTTGAGAAGAGGATTCAACACCTTTGAATTTTGGTTTTTTATCTAAAAGATTTGTGTCAAATCTGGGGATGCTAGTGGAGCTACTACATCTACTAAGTTCTTTTATTTTGAAAGGGGTATTGATTCTTTGCTGATCAAAACTGATACGAACCGTTCCGTCAAGATATTGTTGTATATAATCGATATCTAATGAGTCATTTTGTATGTTTGTAGGATAATTCTCATTTTCTGCTATCCAGGTATTAGGGAGTTGAATGTCATTCCATTGTATAGTTTTTGGTACTTGAATGTTGGCGTTGGTAGTACTACTTTGTATGAGGACTGTTTTGTCTCTTGGACTCTTTACTAGAGCATGGATGTTAAGATTAGTTTTGGTACATTTGTAATAGACTCTGTATATTAAGGCTATTGAATGACTTCCTTCAAGCATTTGGGTGATGGCTCCAGATGTTTGGAGATTGAGAGTTAGTGCTTTTAATATGTGTTTATCATTTAGACTTAAGTGTAAATCAGGGTAACAGTCAAAATGAATTGGACCATTATGTAAACTTGATTCCATTAATCCTAATAGACTATCACTAAATGTTGTAAATCTGCTATCTCGTAATGCTAATAATATTGAAGAATTTAAACCTCTTCGTGTTAGGGGTTTGATGGCCACTTGTACTAATCCTATATGTAGAAATTTGTATCCTTTGGAAATGTGTTGGTTAATAGATTCTTTGCTTAGGAGAGCACATTTTTCTTGTTGTTTTGTAATTGCATAAATTTGTTCTGAAGTTTTTGCTACTTGACTAGTTTTGAATTTATTATCAAACCAGCTAGTCTGGTAAATTTGGTTTGTGGAAATTTTTGGGATGTTCCAGTTGTGTAATTCTGTATTTAAATTTTCGTAGATTTGTTCTTCTTCGTTTACTATATCTGGTATGGAGGACATTGTTGATATGTTAGAAGTAGAAGAATTATATTTAAATAATCTATTCATTGTTTATACTGTGGGAGGTGTAATAGGAGTAGTTATGCTAGGTAAGGTAGACCAAAAGAGTAAGAGTGTAGAGTAATTTATACCGTAGATAGTCAGTATATTATCTCAATTACTTGAATTGTTTAGTTTAATAATTTGACTGTTTATCTCCTACAAGGCACATACGCCACCAGGTACATACCCCATCCACACCCAAAAACGGCTACCCTACCTCGGGATTTACACACCTTAAAATGGGAACCTAGGAACCTGGGTGACCTGATGTAGCGTGGCAGTTCGCAGATCTACGGCCAAACTATTAATTAAACAACTACAAGCACTTGAAAATAATGCACGGATTATTTGGAGTATAACAGTACTCTACATCCTACAGAAAACAGGTCTAACCACCCGGCATAACCACCTCCTACTCACTACTCACGACTTGGCTCTGATACCATAGGGGGGGCGGAAGGACGAGTCTTAAGAGACATATTAAATTATAATTAAAACAGATTAAATTATATTAATGCATGATATATATATATATATATATATATATAACATTTCCTTCCATAACAAAGAAAATTAGTTCAAGTGCTTGACCGACCGGGTGACTAAAAATAAGACAAATAAAGACGCGTCCCAAGCGTAGGACTCTCGACCAGTGTAGCACAATAAATCCGGAAGTACCGGAGTCGAACCACAGAGACGACTGAAGTGCTTGACTCAAAGTGTGGAGTGCAGTTTGAACTGGCTCTTAGGTAGCCACCCTTTGATTTTATAGAATTTATCAACTAATTACTAAACTAATCTAACTAGTTGAATGCAAATTAATAAAGAGAGCGCAGCTGTGGGAACCTAGCGTCCACGCCTAGCTTGACCAATATTTACTCGGGCCACAATTAATCCTTTTACTGATTTTAGGATACGTGAAAGGATTCCTAACAAATGCGCACCACCTGTCACCAGATTCCGTGCACATTCGAATTCCGGCAATGCTTGGGTTTGTTTGTCAGAAAAGTTTCTAGTTCCCAGAATTGCTCGAAAATTGATTTAATTCGGCTTCGAGGTGAAATATCGATTAGCATTGACATAGGCGCCTTCGCCCCGCAGCCGCACTCAAAGCGACTACTCACTCATGCTTATACTGTTTGCAGAAAACAAATTAAACCTAAAACTAAACATGCTTAACGAATGAAATATAAGAACAATGAAGAACGATACCGTAAATTGCAAAGGAAAACTGAACTCGATTATCAATCCGCAAAACAATCTGAACACTGGAATTCTAGAAATAAAACTGAAAACGGAACGCTGAACGACGAATTCTAGATCCGTAGCCGAAAACTTGTAAAGCAAAAACCTAAGGAAAATTCGTGGAACCCTAATCTGGGTTAAAACATAAGTATATATACTAATCTAGTAAACCTAATGAAAATCCAACGAAAATTCGGAAAATATTCCTCGCGGACGACCGAGACGACAGCGTTTAGTACGCCACGTAAACCATTCGGTAGCGCTACAGGCTTTTCTTGGCAGCGCTACCGCCTGCCTTATCGCGCACGTTGACCGGCTAACTGCTTGTTTGACCGTTGACCATCAACTCTAACGCGCCGGTAGCGCTACAGGAATTTAGGTGTAGCGCTCAAGAACCTTCTGTTCATCTTCTGCACCTTTTTGTGCCCAATTTGAGCGCTCCAGCAAAATAGGGTAGCGCTCCCGACGGGTTTTGAACACCTCCATGCAAAATTCGCTCGCCTTTAACTCCTGATCGACGTGCATGTCCTTCTAATGCCACGGAATCACACTCATGCCCTTCGAATACCTGCAAATTACGCTTAACACCCAAAAGCACCACGCGCACATATTAAACGGAAAATAAAGCTCAAACGCACGTCTAACATGCTAAATCCCCCTACTTAGGCGCTCGTAAGCAAGCTTCCCACGCGCCTATCACATCCCCCAACTTGAGCGTTGCTAGTCCCTAGTAACGAACGAAACGAAAACAACACAACGACTCAGTAAGGGATACAAGGGTTATGCAACCTGTACAAAATCAAATGAACAATTAAAATATAGTCTCTTTACTACCCACAACTCGGTCACATGCATGCTCTAACGAAAATTCAAATAATTCCATCCCTCAACAAAGTTTACGATAGAATGCTTCCACGTGACACAATATCACTCGTACTCACCGAAACACTCTACATCCCATGTGAGGCGCCTGGCGATCAACGTGGAATGAACGGAATCACCACGTGCCAGTCAAAACAACGCCGAAATATGCAATGGAAGCTCACAAAACAAGATACCACACATTCATCATCTAAATATAACACATGCATGCAGAGAGAGTCAAACGACGTGCATCGGATCAACTAAGGACTTCGTTGGGTTTATAATGACCGCGGTTAACAAGATAAAGGGAAAACATGCAAAGGGTGACGGCCTATAGAAGCTCATGGTCAATCTACCCAGACTGGCCGTCACCAACACAAATAACATCACAACAAGCATCACATAATACCAATACAAACCATCATACTAAACAAAATGTCACGAATAGAGTTCAACACAACCTCCGACCACACATACGGTCAAACCACCGACATAAAACAAACACATAAAAATACCAGAGTTTTTGACCTAAACAACACATGAAATAACAATCCATAATGCTAACACCACCCCGACCATGTCCAACTCTGCATACTACTCAACACTCCTTTGTGCTCACATCCTCGAATCATAGCCCAACTCCAGCTCAGTTTGCCTCTTAGGGTTCCATAACTTTGGTGAGTTTAGGTTTGGAAGGTTTAGAGGTTAAGGGTTGAATGGTGAAGGAGGAAGAGGGAACACGAGAATGGTGGGGTGGAGAGAGAGAGAGAGAGAGAGAGAGAGTGGGAAAAAATTGGATGGTCCCCCTCAACTTGACTGCGTTTTTTTTTTCTTTTTTTTTTTCTCTTTCCTTTTTTTCCTTTTTTTTTTTTTTCTGTATACTTGTAGAAATTCATAGCAACGGGTCAAAGGATCAGTTAACCGTCTTTCCACCTCTCTCTTATCATGAATATGGGTTAATTTGATTTGGGGGGAAAAGGAAAAGGATTAAGGTTTAGGGATTCTTTTTTTCTTTAAACCAAAGACATGGCATCCCAAAAGCAACATTTTAATTTTCGAAGCTCCTTTATTCCATTGATTCGAGGCCTTTAAAATGCGCACAGAGTTGGACCACCAAACTAACACACCAACCAAACACCGGTTTCCTAAGTTTGACACAGAAACGACACGGACTGGTTTAACATGGGATCAATGAGACACATATAGTAGTTTAATCATGCAAAGATGGCCTTGTTTGATCCCCTAAACACGTCACCAACTCTCACACATGCATGCAAAATATTTAAACTATGATATGTGGTACAAACGCCTACTATTTTATGCGAATGCGGAAAGGGAAGAACAATGAAACATGGGATGCTTAAGGACATACTGTGCACAATGTGGAAACACCTACTCTAGCTTGCTTATGGTGCAGAAAATATTCAAACATGGATGTCAGATATATGCATGTGAACAAGTTAAACAGACAAACATCGAGACAAAAATTCAGCATGCTCATCTAACTCATACAAACAAGCATAACAATCGTATCCCCAGACTCACAAATTAACCAAAAATTTAAACATTTAAAAATGACCCCTAACTACTAGCAACGCTCAAAACTAACCAACCGTGTACAAAGTACACCCCTTCCCCCAACTTGAAAATTGCTCTGTCCTCAGAGCACGAAGACAAAACAGAAAAATAGAATATAAGGGAAAGAGATGGACCGACGGATGGCAGCCAACCATCATGACCCCGGCCGATGTATGGGGAATTTGCCACCATTGTCGCGTTCCGTCATCAGAACCGCGCACAGAATCTACTCCTGCAAAAGAAGCAAGATCCAACTACCTACTAGGTAACAAATGATGTCAGGACCGCCCGCATGTGAAAGCCGGGCCACAACACAGAAAATAAAGAAAACAAAGAAAAACCACCAGACATTCACGCAGTCTCACGTGTCATACTTTTCTCCCCATCCCCCAACTTGAATTGAAGAGTGGGTGGCTATACAAGACCAAAAAGTTTTTGTTTTTTTTTCCTTTTTCTTTTTTTTTTTCTTTTTTTTTTTGTGTGAAAACCTGAAAAACAGACGCGAATATACACAAATTGCCCGTACTAACTGGGGCTGGGCACACGATCCTTCTTTTAATAGCGGCGTGCGAAGCTATGAGAACCCAAGTCAATGAGGGGTACCCCTACTGCTAGGGGTCGGGTCCACACTCAATGAAGAGCATGGTACGCGTGAGCTACCCGTCAAAACCAAACGGAAAATACTACTCAACTGTGTCGTCCGAATAAACAGGATCGACCAACTCCTCATCAGGTTCGCCTACCTCCAAAAATTCCAAGTAAGGTTTGAGACGCTGTCCGTTACCTTTAAACACATGATCATCTTTAGGGTCACGGACATCGACCGAACCATTCGGGTACACATGAACTACTAGGTAGGGACCATCCCAACGAGACCTCAACTTTCCTGGGAAAATATGAAGACGCGAATTATAGAGTAACACTTTCTGACCAACCCTAAAGGTTTTGCGCTGAATGTTCCTATCATGATACGCCTTAACCTTAGCCTTATAGATACTCGCATTCTCATACGCGTCATTCCTAAGCTCCTCAAGCTCACTCAACTGCAATTTACTATGCTCACCTGCCTCAGTCAAACTAGAGTTGACTGTCAGAATGGCCCAGTAGGCCTTCTTCTCTAACTCAACAGGCAGGTGGCAGGCCTTACCGTAAACGAGCCGATAGGGTGAGGCACCCAAAACGGTCTTGTAAGCAGTGCGGTAGGCCCACAACGCATTAGTCAACCTAGTGGACCAATCCTTCCTAGTCACACCTACGGTCTTTTCTAAAATTCGCTTGATCTCCCTATTCGCTAACTCGGCCTGCCCATTGGTTTGGGGGTGGTATGATGTGGATACCTTATGAGTAACATGAAACTCCCCCATCAACTTCGCAAAAGACCGACTTGTGAAATGTGTGCCCTGATCCGAGATAATGGCGCGTGGCACGCCAAACCTCGACAGAATGTTAGCCTTAAGAAACTCTAGCACGACTTTCGACTCCATAGACCTAGTGGGGATCGCTTCCACCCACTTCGACACATAGTCCACTGCCAAAAGGATGTACTCATAACCATGAGACATAGGAAATGGACCCATAAAGTCGATGCCCCAACAATCAAAAACCTCTAGCACAAGAATAGGCCTGAGGGGCATCTCATGACGTGCAGACAACTTGCCAAGCTTTTGGCAACGGTCACATGACCTACAAAACAAGTGGACACCCTTAAACAAATCGAGCCACCAGAACCCACACTGCAAAATCTTGGCGGTGGTCTTCTTCGCAGAGAAGTGACCCCCACACGCCTCACTATGACAGAACTCAATGACTCCCTGCTGGTCAGACTCAGGGACACATCTACGCACAATCTGGTCCGCACAGTATTTGAACAAATAAGGGTCATCAAATATGTACTGGCGGACACTCCTCAAAAATCGCTGCTTCTCCTGGATAGACCAATGAGAAGGAATTTGCCCAGTCACCAAATAATTGGCGATATCAGCGTACCATGGGCACTCATTAGCAGCGAACAACTGCTCATCTGGGAAAGAATCTCTAATGGGAAGATCAGAGGTGGGGTCCTCAAACTCTAGACGAGACAGATGGTCAGCTACGACATTCTCGACCCCCTTCTTATCCTTAATGACAAGGTGGAATTCTTGCAGAAGCAGAATCCACCGGATAAGGCGAGCTTTCGCATCCTGTTTGGTCATCAAGTACTTCAGGGCAGCATGATCGGTAAACACCGTGATCTGCGAGCCCACCAGATAGGACTGAAACTTATCTAACGCAAACACTACGCTAGCAACTCTTTCTCAGTGGTGGTGTAACTCATTTGGGCCTCATTGAGTGTCTTGCTCGCGTAGTAAATCACACATGGGTCTTTCCCTCTCCTCTGTCCTAAAACAGCTCCGACTGCATAGTCAGAAGCATCACACATCAACTCGAAAGGAAGACTCCAATCAGGGGACTGCACAATCGGCGGAGTCGTGAGACTCCGCTTGAACTTAAGAAAAGCCCCCTCACATGCCTCAGACCACACAAATGGTGCGTCCTTTGCCAGCAGTTGGCACAATGGACGGGAGATAGCACTGAAATCCTTAATGAACCGCCGGTAAAAACCAGCGTGTCCAAGAAATGACCGCACATCTTTGACAGACTTAGGAGTAGGAAGATTACGGATCAAGTCTATCTTAGCCTTGTCCACCTCAATACCCTTGGAGGACACAATGTGCCCTAACACAATCCCTTGGGTCACCATGAAGTGGCACTTTTCCCAATTTAGCACTAAGTGCTTCTCCTCGCACCTCTGTAAGACCTTACCTAAATTCTCGAGGCATCCATCGAATGAGTCCCCAAAAACTGAGAAATCATCCATGAAAACCTCTACAATACGCTCAACTATGTCACTAAAGATCCCCATCATACATCTGGAAAAGGTACCCGGTGCATTGCACAACCCAAAGGGCATGCGACGGTAAGCGTATGTACCATACGGACAGGTGAAGGTGGTCTTTTCCTGGTCCTCTAATGCGACCTCTATTTGGTTGTACCCTGAGTACCCATCTAGAAAACAATAAAAGGCTCGACCAGCCACCCTCTCCAGAATTTGATCAATGAAAGGGAGAGGGAAGTGGTCTTTCCGGGTGCTCGCGTTGAGCTTCCGGTAATCAATGCAAACTCTCCAACCTGTAGGAATGCGGGTCGGTACTAGCTCTCCTTGCTCATTGGTCACCACTGTGACCCCAGCCTTCTTAGGCACAACCTGTACTGGGCTTACCCACTCACTATGGGCAATCGGGTATATAATACCCGCATCTAAAAGCTTAAGCACCTCAGCCCGTACCACCTCTTTCATATTTGGGTTCAAGCGCCTCTGAGGCTGTCTAGACGGCTTAACACTATCCTCAAGAATGATTCGGTGTGTACACACCGTGGGGCTTATACCATGCAAATCAGCTATGGTCCACCCAAGCGCGCCTATGTGCTCTCTCAATAAGTCAAGCAACTTCCTCTCTTGATCCTCCTCAAGGGTTGAGGAAATCACCACCGGATAAGTATCATTGTCCTTCAAAAAGGCATACTTGAGCGTGTCCGGTAGAGGTTTTAACTCTGGTTTAGGTGGCTGGACCAAAGACGGGAGAACCTTGGGCGGAGGGTTGCCCAGAGGCTCGAACATTAGGTCATGAGCGACCCCACATAACTCCTCGCACACATCTTCAACCTCTAGAGGGTCCTTATACATATCACGGAAAGTGCCTACCTCTGCCGACTCTAAAAATGAAACCTCCTCAGTGGTAAGAGCCACCTCCAGAGGGTCCTTATACAGGACTGTATCAATGTAGTCCTGAATGAGTGTGTCTATCAAACACAGCTCCTCTGTCTCCTCATCATCCTCGCCTAAAGTGTTAACACTGTAAACATCCACCTCCATCCTATCTTCGCCAACAGATAACTGGACCTTGCCAGTTTTGCAGTTCATGACGGCATTGGAGGTGGCCAAGAAAGGACGACCTAGAATGATGGGAGTCTTTTCTAAAACCTTGGGACCTGGGCTAATATCAAGGACAATGAAGTCCGCAGGAAATTGGAACTCGCCCACCCGAATCAACACATCTTCCACCACCCCTTTCGGAACCCTAACACTCCGGTCTGCCAACTGGAGTGTGACGGGGGTCTCTCTCAGATTCCTAAGGCCTAATCTCAAAAATGCTGAATAGGGGAGCAAATTGACACTCGCTCCCAAATCCAACAAGGCTTTATCAAACGTCTGCCCTGCAATTGCTATAGGTATGGTGGGACATCCTGGATCCTTGCACTTGGCAGGAATCTCAGTCTGAAGGATGGAGCTCACTTGCTCTGTCAGAACCACGTTGTTCTGATTCTTGCGCTTAGTCGTGCAAAGGTCCTTCAGAACCTTCGCACACTGTGGGAAAGACTCTATTGCCTCCATCAAAGTAATAGGGAATTGCACCCTCTTAAAAAGTTCTAGCATCTTATGGTTCATGCTCTGCTTAGGCTTCACCGCCAGCCTTTGGGGAAATGGAGCTAATGGTATTGCTGGCGGCGTTTGAGTCGTGGGGGCCGCGACAGCAGGCTCCACCACCTCAGGTGACTTCTCAACACTCTGAGGAGTTGCGCGTGGTGCATCAACCGGCTCCGGGGGTGGAGCTAGTTTCTGCTTTGGCGGGATGGACTTGTCAATCTCCTTCCCATTTCTAAGAATTGTGACCGACTTGGCCTCCTCCTGATTCTGACCCTGAATATTCGGACCTGAAGAATTTCCCAAGTAATGGGCCCCCGCTGTACTACCCTGGGCTGGGAACTTTCCCTTCTTCTGTTGCATTTGACTAATAATCGCAGTGAGTTGGGACATCTGGGTGGTAAGGGCTCCTATTTGCTGCCTTGTCTCAGTCTGAAATATCATCTGAGACTGCATCATGGAGTTGACATTCTCCTCTAACTTATGGTCTCGAGCAACCACCTGCGAATAACCTGGGGGAGGACCACGAGTGGATGGACCTGCCCCCCTACCAGGCTGTTGCTGATAGTGGTACGGAATGACTTGGCCCTGCGGAGGCCTGAAAGACTGGGACTGGGAAAATTGCTGCGGCGGAGGTAGCGCAAGGGGTTGAGCTTGTCCTCCACCTGCAGGTCTGGACTCAGACCACCCAAAGTTAGGGTGATCCCTCCATCCTGGATTGTAAGTATTAAAAAATGGATCCCAAGTCCTAACTGCATTGACCTCCTCCTGATTGAACTGACTTGCCCCTTTGGCTGCTAGAAACCCAGGGCAAGCGGTCGCGATGTGCCCTTTGCATTCACACCACACACAGACTTCCTCTACACTGACCTCATGGACTGGACGAGTCTGTCTCACTTCTAATTCTTCTAACCTCTGAGCCATTTTCTCAACCTGAGCCTGGAGTCGCTGGTCACGAATGGTGATAGGGACAATGGTGGACCCCGAAGGTCCGGCTCGATCAAACTCAGATGGTTCCAAGGCTCTCTGCTTATCAGCTAGGTCATCTAAGAAATCCCACCCCTGGTCGGCTGTTTTGGACAAGAAATCATCCTCTTTGCAAGAATACTCTATGTGCTGGACGGTCTCTGCGTTGAGACCCAGGTGGAAAAACTCGACTAGTTGAATCCTCTCAAAGCCATGGTGTGGCAGTCTGAGGATTAATTCCTTAAAGCGCCCCCAGGCCTTGAGAAACGACTCGCCTCTCTCCTGTCTAAAACCTTGGATTTGACGCCTAAAACTCGTAGTCTTAGCCTCAGAGAAGTACTTCCGATAGAAAGCGTCGCGCACTTGCACCCAGGTGGAAAGAGATTGAGACTTCTGCATCCTAAACCACATTAGTGCGCCATCCTTTAGTGTTGCCTCAAACAGCTTGAGACATGCATTCTCGTATTGGGTATTGGACGCAAGGTTGCGCACCAATCCCTCGAATGTCCGCACATGTTCGTATGGGTCATCGCACTCCCTCCCATAGAAATTAGGGAGGCTGTTCAGGACACCTTTTTTAACAGTGAAAGCATTACGTGCCTCTTGTGTCTCACGAGGAAACACAATGGGTCCTTCAGGAGTGGACCTCTCTGGGTAAAGGTGTTGCCTCAAGGATGGTTGTTGCACTACTCGCTGGTCAGCCATCTCACCTACCTCTGACTCTGACTGGTAAAGTGGATTACTGACGCTAACTGACTCAAAAGGTAATTCAATATAAAGACCACTAATGGGAATAGACTCTGCCTGAGCTAGGTCTGACTACGAACTAGAAGATGAAATACTAGGCGACGCAGGCTGACCCGACGCCAGTTCTCGTTGAACTAAACGGTGCGTAGGGTCACGAAAATAAAGAGGGTCCTGCTTAGGAGAACCCTTCTTACCTCTACCTATGATGACTAAACTAAAAGACAAAACTAAACTATGACTCTACACCTCTGAACACTCGATGTCGTCCCCGGCAACGGCGCCAAAAAAATGCTTGACAGACCGGGTGACTAAAAATAAGACAAATAAAGACGCGTCCCAAGCGTAGGACTCTCGACCAGTGTAGCACAATAAATCCGGAAGTACCGGAGTCGAACGACAGAGACGACTGAAGTGCTTGACTCAAAGTGTGGAGTGCAGTTTGAACTGGCTCTTAGGTAGCCACCCTTTGATTTTAGAGAATTTATCAACTAATTACTAAACTAATCTAACTGGTTGAATGCAAATTAATAAAGAGAGCGCAGCTGTGGGAACCTAGCGTCCACGCCTAGCCTGACCAATATTTACTCGGGCCACAATTAATCCTTTTACTGATTTTAGGATACGTGAAAGGATTCCTAACAAATGCGCACCACCTGTCACCAGATTCCGTGCACATTCGAATTTCGGTAATGCTTGGGTTTGTTTGTCAGAAAAGTTTCTAGTTCCCAGAATTGCTCAAAAATTGATTTAATTCGGCTCCGAGGTGAAATATCGATTAGCATTGACGTAGGCGCCTTCGCCCCGTAGCCGCACTCAAAGCGACTACTCACTCATGCTTATACTGTTTGCAGAAAACAAATTAAACCTAAAACTAAACATGCTTAACGAATGAAATATAAGAACAATGAAGAACGATACCGTAAATTGCAAAGGAAAACTGAACTCGATTATCAATCCGCAAAACAATCTGAACACTTCTGGAAATAAAACTGAAAACGGAACGCTGAACGACGAATTCTAGATCCGTAGCCGAAAACTTGTAAAGCAAAAACCTAAGGAAAATTCGTGGAACCCTAATCTGGGTTAAAACATAAGTATATATACTAATCTAGTAAACCTAATGAAAATCCAACGAAAATTCGAAAAATATTCCTCGCGGACGACTGAGACGACAGCGTTTAGTACGCCACGTAAACCATTCGGTAGCGCTACAGGCTTTTCTTGGTAGCGCTACCGCCTGCCTTATCGCGCACGTTGACTGGCTGACTGCTTGTTTGACCGTTGACCATCAACTCTAACGCGCCGGTAGCGCTACAGGAATTTAGGTGTAGCGCTCAAGAATCTTCTGTTCAACTTCTGCACCTTTTTGTGCCCAATTTGAGCGCTCCAGCAAAATAGGGTAGCGCTCCCGACGGGTTTTGAACACCTCCATGCAAAATTCGCTCGCCTTTAACTCCTGATCGACGTGCATGTCCTTCTAATGCCACAGAATCACACTCATGCCCTTCGAATACCTGCAAATTACGCTTAACACCCAAAAGCACCACGCGCACATATTAAACGGAAAATAAAGCTCAAATGCACGTCTAACATGCTAAATCCCCCTACTTAGGCGCTCATAAGCAAGCTTCCCACGCGCCTATCATAAAGATACAGGATGACATTTCCTAAAAGTAACCATCGATTACTTTTCTGCATTTCACATTTTACGTGTTATAACATTTCATTCCATAATACAAAAGTCATTTCTTTCCTTTTTTAAATTTGGTATTACTGTATCAATTAAATTTTATTTCCATACTAAATAAAATCAGTTCAAGATTATTCCATTTTGATAGATATTCTATTAGGAATTAGAAAAAACATGAAACTAAAATTTTGGAAGGACACTTGTAGCGCTCACATTCCTCCTCGTGAAAACCCATTCTGCAATAGTAATATAGATATAGATATTATCCATAAATAGGTTACATGATATTTAACGTTTACCTTAATTGTCTCCATTCATAACCGTATTCAAATAGAAGATTTTTAATGCCATGATTGGATAATAGATTTCATTAACTATGCAATGAAAATTCTACCCGACTCTAAAATAGTAGTTATAATTTTAAATTTAAATAGCTATGATTTATCTTCTCTTTCTCTCTTGAAGGAATCTAATTTGACATATGGAAAAAACAATGAATGCAAAAAGTCAGAAACTAGTTTCTGCCCTCTTCTTTTTTGTATTTTAGGCTCTATTAGTGATCGTTTTGATTCCTAATTGCATATATATTGGCACTAATTGATTTTATATATTGTCATTGTGCTAGAAAGAGTTTTTGCGATTATTATTTGTGAAGTTCTTCTTAAGATTTTTTGTTTACTTAGTATCTACCCTTTTTTGTGACAGAAATCAAAGTAAGAGTACTATGTGACCTTCAACAAAGGAAAAAGATTGGGAAGAAAGGCTGATTCTAAAAAAATCCCGATCGATGATATTACAATTATAAAAAAATCTCTCCCAGGTTTGTTAAATTTGTTTGTGCGAGTAGTTATAATTTTCATGTTATTGTTGTGCACGTCTATGAATTGGAATTGTAGGCCATTTCTTACTCCATAGAGTCTCTCTTGCATTAGAATTGTGTTTAATACTTTTTTCCCTTCCAAAAAAAAAAAATCCGTGCACGTAGACTGTCATAATGCTTTAACACTTTAGTTTACATGCACCTGTATATTGTGATGGGTTTGCCACCAAAATGTAAGTTTTTCAATGGGTATGTTTTTAGCTTTGAAATTTACTTTTTCATATACCAAGACATATATTTAACTCTAATATAATTAAATTACCAATAATACATCCAAAGTTGCATAGATGCATATATATAAGAGAAAAAGACGGAAGATAGATTTAAAATTCTTCCCATCTAAAAGTTTGTACGTTGTCCTTCGTAGTTGGCTCATTACCACCTAAGGATTATTAGCCTGACTAGAATATAATTTGAGTACACGATTTTGCGTAGTAATAATGATTTTTCGTTATTTTCGTAATCAATGGGGTTTTTTGTTATTTTTTTTAATTAATTTGATTATTGTGATATTAGCCTATTAGGTACATTTCCATGGGATCTATCATAATTTAAGTATTATAACTAAAAAAATGAGTTTAAATTGGAGTTGGAGTACTACTCTTTTGATCATTGGCCAGTAACTTTTGTTTCTCTATTGTCTTTATTATTTGAAGTACAATTTAATCTTCACTATTGCATCATTTTTTTCTTATAAGTTGAAAGGAAACATAAAGATAAATCTGCCTACCCATGCATTGCATTTGCACTGATAATGGATGGGATTTACGCTATAATATCAAGTAAGGAAGAAAGAAAGAAAAAATGAGTTATTTTTTTAAACACAAATACTCATAAGCTCCAATCATATAATTAGGAATCATATTATTTCAAGTTGTTAGTTGTAATAGTCTTTCACTTTTACTTGTGACATTCAAATTCCACGCCAAAAAAGGTAAACGCATGCACGTGTATTGCACGCTTTTACCTTTTTCACAATTTTTTTTGGCATTATGATGTACTTTTGCACACAAGTTGGCAATTCAAAATTTAGTTCATGGAAGAATCAAAACACCAGGCTATTAACTATTCTATGAAAGTTGCGGCATAATTTTCATGCATACAAGTTTTAATCTAAGTTAACTTTTGTACTTTTATACTTTTGCCTTTTTTTTAATTACATCGTTTGTAAAAATATTATGACACATTTTTTCCCACGGTGTTTGACTTTAAATATTTTGTTGAAAAGTCACACATATAGATCTAATATATTATTGCAGGATGGGTTTTCGTGAGTAGAGCCCTCAATGCGACAAGTGGCTACACTTGATTGGCCAATAGAACTAATCAAATTATTTTTAAATGTTTGAAATAATTCTTTTAGGTTAACAAATCCTTAATTTCTGAGATAACTGTTACAAAAATGGAAAATATTTAAAAGGGTCCTATTAATTAGGGCAGGATTTGTGCAAATGAAGGAAATGTAAAAAATTAACATTTACGGTAGTAACCAAAATATATTGATGAAATTTCCGGAAAAAAGATGAAAACGGAAAGTGGCTATAAGGAATATATACAGATGATTGTATTTTGATTTTTAAGGAAAGGATACAATCTTAGTTTCAAAATTTCTCCCATGCTGAGATTTTTGTACATTTTTCTACATTCATTATCAAAAAATAAACACTTATAAAAAGGGAAGATTTGTTTAAGAAACCTATAAAAATGATTATTTACATATTTCTATTCACCCACCATCTTGCTAATCACTAACAAATCATTAGCAAATCACTACCTCTTAGAAGATATATGTTTGGAAATAATTCAAAAACTTACCTATATGATATCTCCTTCAATCCAACGTTACTCTTTTTGGCTCACATAGTATAAATATCATATGTGCATTTGAATTGTACAATAAGAGAAATCAAATTTTCTTGAGTCTAATCTTTTTCTTTTTGCTCTTTTCAGGCGCACAAATTTGGCATATGCGATATGTCTACCAATTTGGTTCGCATAAGAGAAATCTATTGGTTTCACAAGCTCAACAATGAACAAGAGTAATTGGACATAATGCACGGTACTTATTTTGTTTTAGTGTTTGTAATATTGATGCTTTCAATTATATGAAACAAAAGAAAATTGGAGCCCCTCTAAATGCTTTTTAGAAAGACCATAAATCATAATGGTTGTTTTAAACTGACAATTTGTACTCTATGTAGTGAAGTTCTAGGAAGCGATAAGATGGCTCTAAATCTGTATTGTTCTTAGTGGAAAGGAAATCCAAAAGAGTTCATATTATCTTTGTATGCGTTTGATCTACATATACAATCACTTTTATATCTGCCTTCATCTTTTATTTGGACAATAAACTAAGTGACTATAGGTCATCACATTTTAATCAAATAATAATATCATCATGATCAATACCCTAAATAATAATATCATCATGATCAATTTAATTCTTTGGAGAATGTTGGGTACCCGAGGAACCGTTTAGAAAAATAATGACTCTTGTGCCGTTGAAAAAGGGTTTGATCTGCGAAAAATAGAGATTTGGGTTCGGGAGCCAGGTTACCCGCGGGGAAGGTTTTGTTAGAAAAATGCACCCCGCGTGCCCGGAATTTTCCGGTCTCTACTAAATCTTTGTAGGATTATTCTTTGAAAAGATTTTATGAAAAACTTTATTTCACATAAACAATAATAACATGTTTTTAAAGAAATAAACAAACAACAATAACTAATCAAATAGCATATGATCAAATAAATAAACGCAAGAAAATTATTTAAAAAGGGGTGCAAAATATAAAAAGGCAGAAGATAGAGGGAGGGAACTGTAATTTCGATTCACTGGTTTTACCAGAAAATAGAGCCTCGAACTGGAGAAAACAGAGCATTTTCCAATAGCGCCGTACGGCGTTCAAATGTACACCGCGTGGTGCCAAAAGTGTGCCGCACGGCTTCTCTGTGCAATGTTTTTCAAAAAGAATCTTGTTTTCGTCCGATTGAAATCAGCTTTGTTTTCAGATAAAAGCTACACTTCTTTGTGATCGAAATAAGTTTTAGAAAATGATTTTGTGAATGTACCTCATTTTGAGAGACGGCATCCCGCAACAATGGATTGTATCGCGAAATACTTACCGGAGAGGTTTGAATTTCGTTGAAATATCTCTGTTTGGACTTGAGGAAGAGCTACAGAGCTCTCCTCGAGCCCGGTGGAGACCCCCCCTCAGAAGGTTATTGCGATTCGAAAACGAACTTTTATACCTTGAAACGGAACCGAACGAATTGGATCGATTGGTTGCGGGAAATGGACACTGGACTTCTGGGTTTGTATGAAGGAGAGGCTGGAATTGTAAGCAACGAGTTTTTTTGAAAGGGTGGAGGTATCACTGGGATTTTCAATTAATTCGTACGGGAGGAATTCGGGTTTTTCTTCTGATATGATCTGGTCAAGCCCTCTTTGATCGAACCTCTCTCTTGAACCTTTCAAAACCGACCGGGCAACCTCTTTTCAAACCGACGGGTGACGACGGCATTTATAGGCGAGGGGTGAGTGAGGCTTGCACGCAAACGATCCTCATCATCACCGAATATCATCATTTCGTCGAATATCATCATCGCTCTGAGCTGCTGGGCAGACCCGGGAATCCTGTTGATGGGACAGCGGCGCCGCACGGCATCAAGAATATACCGTACGGTGCACATAGTGACACCGCACGGTGCAAATGGATGTTTAAGTAGTACGGTTCAGGGTTCTGGGCCGTACGGTTCAGGTGGGTTTTGGGGTTTTGGTTTATTTGATCCGTCCGTCCAAGTATCCGTTCCAAGGTACATTTCGCGCCTTCTTTTCATCATCGGGGATGCACAAGTCATCAAAATTGGGGTGTCTACACCTTCCTTTAACAATTATAATTGAAGAGAATTTCTATAAATTTATCTACACCCGGGAAAAGAAGTTGGTGCCTTTCTACATTTCGTATGTAATACAATGGTTTAAACTTATGGACAAAAATTTAATTTTTATTTTCACCAAATAGAAACTTATTCAAAACAGTGATTCTATGAAGTTTTACTTCGTAAAATGCCTAATTTTAGAAGCATATACAAGTTAGATAAAAAATTATACTTTATTAGCCCGTGTAATTAATTAAAAATACAAAAGGCAAAACACATAATTTGATTTCATGTCTCCTCAGGTTTACCTATTCTCATTAAATGTGTCATTAACTGGCAGGGCAATTGGTGTTTGAAAGTTCCTAAATTTTTCCTCTATACAAAAAATTTTTTGGGTGCTAATAGGGTATCAAGTGGTACCCCTTGGGCACATCCAAGCCGTCCAACAAATGTAACCGATTTTAGAATGTTTTAATGCCGAACACATCCATACCGTCAGATGCATTTTTGGACAACCCGGATGTACCCGAAGGGTACCACATGAACCATACCCTATTTGCACCCATTTTGCAGGATGAATTATGAGATGTTGATCCTATTATTCTTCATTCATTCAATGAAAAGATGGTTATCTAAGTGGTCAGTAACGGCAGTCCTTCTTATAGAAAAGCATGGAATGTCAAAAAAACACATAGTGTTAGAAGAGAAAGGCATCCTGTAGTACTGCATTGCCGCACTACAGGGTTGTAGGGCAACATCCGAGCCGTTGATCGCGCGATCAACGACTCAGATTTCATCTTGGTGCTTGCATGATCCAAGCCGTTCATTGCTGAGATCAACGGCTCGTGTGCTACACTACAGGGTTGTAGTGTGGCAGTGCACTACAAAATCCCCGGATCCAGTGTTAGATCGGTATCATTACATTAAGGCTAAACTTGACGAGAGAAATTTAATTAGTGCTACTGCTATGATATATGTAGACAAAGATATGTTGATTTTGTCAAGAAGATCGTGGGCACCCTTAAGAGATCATTATTATTAAGCCATTGATAGTTTAAACTATTTTTTGAATAATACAGGCTTCATGGGAAACACGTATAGCCATTTCTACAAAAAAAATTCAAATTGTGCACTTTACATTTTGTTCTAAAAAGGACACATAAAAATTTAACACGAAAGTACTTTATTTTTGTTTAATTTAAGAATTTCATATTTATCAAAAACCAAAAAGACCAACAATTGGGACAGAGTGAGTATTTTTATTTTTGACAATTAGATCAAACATATATAGCTTTCGCTTTGCATTTGCATCAACCTGATGTACTTGAATTCGTTTCGTGCATAGCACGGATTTTCTGCTAGTTATGATTTTTTACCATAATCAATTATGATGGAAAATTAGAATAAGAGAGCAGATAAGAAATAAAATTGTTACTTTTTTATCTAAGTGATCCAATAATTTAATACACTTTGTTGTTGAAAGTATTTTTTTAGCTAATCAAAAAAAGAAAAACACATCATTTTATTTCATATCTCCGTGCATAGCACGGGTTCATGCTGGTTACCATATGATTGCATAATGCAACACATGGATGCACTCATCCACTAAAAAAATGCCACATGTACATTTAATATTAGATTAATTAGTGTCTTTTGACTTTCCTCATTTACAATAAAAAATTGGACATATTCAAAAATTCACGAGTCGTTAAGATGGCCAAAAAATCTAGCGATCACCAATGAAGTCAATTACCTCAACTCCAAGAAGTCTCCTCGAAAACGCCAACAAAAACTAAACCAATATTTTCTCGGACCTCTTTTTTTTTTAAAGAGCAAAATTGAACCAGTCCAATTCCAACAAAAAGAGGAGTCCAACCGATTGGTACAGAAAACCACATTCAACAGATTTTATACTCACTAGATAAGCTTTGAATAGAGTCCAACGAGGATTTGGTTACTAACCCAACCATATATTCCTCCATAAATCCGCTGATCCAAACTCCGTATCCCAACTGTATCCCAACTCCCTGTCCCGCCCATTTGAGTCGTTCATTCGAGCAATTAACGGTTCTGATTTCATCTCACCCCAAATAAATCTGAGTCATCCATATTCATTTGCGAATATGAGCCATCAATTGCTCGGATGGACGAAACAGGGAGTTGGGACAAGGTTTTCGGGACAGCAGATCCACTTCCCTTGCCAATCCAAACTTTCTTCTCTCCCATAAAACCTTCCATCTAATCTTTACACTCTCTTGATTTCTTGCAAGTTAAACATGGCTTATATACCTTTAAAAATCACAGTAATCTCTGCCGATGTTCTCCAGAAACCCACCTTCTTCAACAAACCCCGCGCTTACGCCGTCATTTATCTAACCGGCGACTCCGTCTCGAGGCAGACAACGCCAGTGGACGAACGTGGCGGCGCGAAGCCGCATTGGGATTTTACGTTGACGTTCCAAGTGGATCAGTCGGACTTGCAACGGAACTCGGCCGTGCTCGTGTAACAACTCTGCCGCTATCGGACGTTCGGAGACAAAGATATCGGGTCGATTTACGTCCCGGTTAAAGAGCTTTTCGAGAACGCCGGAGGTATAAACCGTGAGTTGCCGGTGGCTTTTCCGGTGAGTTCAAAGTCGGGGAAGCCGAAAGGGGTGGTTTATTTATCGTACGTGTTTGGTGAGGCACTATATCTCCTGTCTCCAAATAATTATGTTAGTACTATTTTGTCACGAGACTCACGTAGTTCGAGATTTCCATATAATAGTGAACATAAGATCCATACGTCGT
This sequence comes from Vaccinium vitis-idaea, assembly GCA_963854785.1. Taxonomy (NCBI): domain Eukaryota; kingdom Viridiplantae; phylum Streptophyta; class Magnoliopsida; order Ericales; family Ericaceae; genus Vaccinium; species Vaccinium vitis-idaea. The sequence continues at coordinate 10,107,704 of OY978222.1, read as the reverse complement.
TTAGTGAAACGACGTATGTTGGTGGAGAAAGAGTGATAGGCTACCCACCGCCTTTGGCGCCGCCATGTCCGGAACCTTCGGCACCGTATTTGCCGATTGATGGGTGTTTTCCGGCGAATCCTACTCCTTCGGCGCCCTATAGAGAATAGAAGTGTGCTCGGTGATGTTGGGGCGATTAAGGTAGAACATTGGGCTGACATTTTCTTTGATGAAGTATTGGGCTGACTTTGATGTACAGTTTATTAAGACTTGTCGTGATTAGATGGGATTTCAATTTTTTTTTTTTTTTTGGGATGTTTAATTTTTGGGGAACAAATCTGGCGAATCCTCTCGAGTTTTGGATGATCTTTTTGTGCTCTTTTCGAATTCACTTATGTGATTGAAATTGTTCATTTTTTAAAAATTCATGGAGAATATCACAGCCGACATCATGTTGATCAGATACGAGTTGATATATTTTTGGAACACATTTATCTTGTGAGAAATGAACAAAATAATTTGACAACACTTAATCAAGCGCCGACTTGTTTAATCTAATGAAGTCGCTAAAGTACTCCATCTGTTTTAAATTGCTAGTCACTTTTGGAATGCATTCAATAGATGTATTCACAGTAATCGAAATCATCAATTTTCAACAATGCCCTTATATTTCAACTTTTAAATGAAATTGTTGATAAATGGGTTCTTTTGAAAGATAAGTAAATATTTGTTTTGATTTTTTAAAAGGGACTAACAATTTAGAACATTCAAAAATAGTATAAGTGACAAACAATTTGAAATGGAAGGAGTAGTCAAATGTAGTGCAAAAAGAAAAGTAGTTTTGCTATTCTACTTAATTTTACCCTAAAATGGGATCTAAAAGACCAAACAGAGATGTTCTTAAATGAATGTTTATGAGGTGAAAGAACTAAATACAACTTTTTTTTTTCTTCATTCGTCATTCCTAATCAATTATATGGGGAGGGGGAAATGAGACTCGATCCCAAGATATAATATGAGGCATCCAAGAGCTCTACCGCATGAGCTAGCCACCACTTGCAAATACAACTCTTTGCATTAGTTGATTAGGATGAGAAATTTGCATTTGTTTTTGCAGATCGATCGGTTTTTTCCGGTGAACCACACTCCTTTGGGCTGACTTTGATGTACAATGACTACTAAGACTTAAAATATAATGACCTATCCCAGCTGACCTACTAACTCTTAGCCTAATTATGTGGCTCAAAAGGTTAACCTCAAGTTAACAGTAGCTAATGGGCTTTTTCTTATATTCCAATTCATTTTCCGGCCCTGAGGCTAATCACACCAAACGGTGGCTTAGGGCCCCACAAAATAGGCCCAAAATAAGGGCCCCTCCTATGGAATTAAGATGGTATATTACTAGTCTTTTAAGCCCAATACAAACTAAGTAGGGCCTGAACTAATTTTAATTAAGTAGGGCTATTGAAAAACTAAGGGCCCAAATGTTTTTATAAGCCCAAAAGTGGAGCATCCTAAAAGGGAAAAGAAAATTGAAAACTACAGAAAACAGAACGTCAAAACTCAATTCTCAGTTTCCCCTTCTATTTATATTCTTATTCTCACACACTCTCTCTCTCTCTCTCTCTCTCTCTCTCTCTCTCTCTCTCTCTCTCTTTGTTGCTTATGTTATGTGCCCTATGTTTCCAACCCCAACTTCAAAATCAAATTAAAATTTGAAAAGATTGTTAGAACTACGGAGCTCTAAGGGTCAACACGTAACATTGGGAAAAGTAGTTGTAGCATATCATTTTCAATTTCGGCCTAACCTTTCTTTTGTCCATAGCTCCGCTTTCGATTCTGATTCAACCAACAGGTATGCAAATTTTTTTTATTGACTTGTACTTTTGTCTTTTACAGCAAAACTAAATTATGCAAGTTCGATTGATTTTTTTGCCTCTAAAAATGAAAGAAGAGGGATGTTCAAGTGATACTTATAATTATTGCAATGTTAAAGTAATTTTTGCGACTTCAATAGTCAAATTCTTGTAACTTTTTTTTTTTTTTGAGAGGATTTGTATTTTTTGAAATTGTAGTGTTTCTTTAAATGAGGAGGGCCCCAAATCAATTGTGCGCTTATGGCTCCAGAAATCTCAAGGCCGGGCTTGTTTTCCGTGAATTGCCAATGTGGGACTAATGCCCCCCAAGGTGGGCTCTCACAATCTCCCCATCTTATGACGCAACGTCCTCGTTGCATTGACCCAACAGCCACTCCCCAGTGGCCATGTTATGACACTTACTTATGTATAGCATTTTGTTCTAACTCCGTGATTCAAGAGGTGGCTCATGCAGATTTTAGAGGTGGCCTCCACTATGGAGACTGGGTTTGTGCTCTGATACCAACTGTAACGACCCGCTACAGCTGACCTACTAATTGTTAGCCTAACCACGTGGCTCAAAGGTTAACCTGAAGTTAACAATAGTTGGTGGGCGTTTTCTTATATTCCAATTCATTTTCCCATGAATTGCGGTTGTGGGACTAATGCCCCCAAGGTAGGCTCTCATAGAAAACTCGTAGTGATTCGCTGGATTTTCAAATATTTTTGGATGGCTTGAGATAGTGATGGTAAGGTTGAGATTACAGTGAGAAACTGGAAAGGCAAGCTGATGGACGGTTTTGTTAAATCTATTCAGATTTCGTCATCGTTGCAGGGTGTAGAGGGTAAAATATATATCGGACACGTGGCATGGATTCTGGAAAGACACGTGGAAAAAAGATTAAACCTTGTGGGTAATAAAGTATTACCCAAGGGAAAAAAGATCAGTGGACCAAAACCTTGTGAGTTGTGGCCCATCTGGATTTACAAAAATTATTCCTAATCTGTGATACCCAATGAACCGAGAGACCCCTTGCGAGAAAGTTCACCGACTGCTTGGGGTCCTAACTGCTGGACCAAATCTGCCTGGCCCAACTGCGAAACTTAGGCCGTTGGGCCTAAACTGAGAGACCTCCAGACTGCGTGTAGGATACTCCCTCTGGGACAATGGGCAATGGACCGTGTGTGAGTTAAGACCGCATGAGGCTTGCTGAACCACTGGGCCCAAACCGAGAGTTCCATCGCACTGGCCCTATATTGCTGGCCCATAACCGAGAGTCCCTTCTCAGCCTCTGGGCCTTTGACCCATGAGGTGGTACTGACCCAGAGGCCCCTTTGGGCCGAGAGACCCATGTCGCCTCTGGACCTATTGACACGCGCAGTGGTTGACCACTGCCATTGTGCTCACTTCCGGATGAGTCTTGACCAGAACCGCTGGATCCACTGACCGAGTGACCCGTGACCGGAGAAGTATTGACAAGAAACCATAGAATTATATGGGTGGTTGACCTTTGCCCTTTCAAGGAGCAAGCACAAGACTTCTTTTAAAGTAGTAAAAGATCACAAAACCTTTAGAGGTCCAAGGACGCAAGACCCAGACGAGTCATGTGACATTTGTCCGAATTTTATAAGTTGACTTGGCCCAGAAGGTCAAGTCTTCTACAGGGCATCCCTCCCACCTTCAGAGGACCTTTTTCACTAACTTCAAGAGTGATTCAAGAGAGAGAATATTCTTGCTAGAAGAAATTCACTCTCATCCAAGGGGGAATCCTGTCAAGGGTTCTTTCCTACTGTTCTACCATTGATTCTTCACCAGTCCACAAATTTCTCCACCTAGTCCCATCACTAACCATCTATTATTCTTCTCCCTAGCCAAGTAATTCTTGATTTACATACCCTAACTTTTCTCCCTCTTACACAAGGTGAACTACTTGCTGTTGAGAGTCCACCCCGTGTGGGCCGTTGGGCTTAGGCCCGTATGGTTGTAATTTAGGGTTTTTTATTGTATCTCTATAAATACTCTGTGTAGCCTTGTTTATGAAGTGTGGTAGCATAATGTAGAGAGAGAGGCAGAGAGTGTGAGAGGGGGCCCGGTTGTGGCTCCCCGGAGAGAAAGATACATGAGAGAACTAGTGAGGATTCCATTATCGTGAGATTGAGTGCGAGTGTGTAACACAAGAACACGGATTTTCTCCGGATTATAGTGAAACCCCCCTCCCTGTGGATGTAGGTCCGATTTGGCCGAACCACGTATATTGTGTGTCGTGTTTATCTCTTGATTTTATTGTTTCTATGCGAGAGGTGCGCGTTTGGGCACAACACTTGCAACTAGGGAGGCTTGTTTGATGCTTCTAGCAATGGGTTTTCAAGCGGGGCTACAGTAGAATCAAACAACAAGCAAGCCATCTGTCTCAGCATTTCTGAACTGGTTCCTCCTTTGGAGGTGTTTGCTTTGGTTCTAGACATTCGGGAGCTTACTGGCTTGGGTGGGGACGAGTTCAATTTGGTTCGCTGGTCAGCAAACTAGGCAGCCCCATACAATACACATTAGCTGCTTTGAAAAAGAATGGAAATCTCCCAATCAATTGGGTGTCTGGTCTTCAAACTAAACCACCATTCACGACCTTTAATACTCGCTTCGTTTTATATAGTATTCTTTTGTGCAACAAAGCAACAAAGTATTTAAAGTGAAACAACATTCACATTTATGGTGATTGCAAAAATCCAACATAAATAGAAGAAACAAGAAAGGGGCAAGAACAGGATAAGCTGAAAAAAGGGTCCAACTTACCTGCCTCGTCGAGGGTACATTGTGAAGTAGGTCTGAAGAAAAGTCAAGACAAGAAGAGAAGATGCAGCTAGGAAAGCGATAAATGTCCACGGACTGCTAAAATGAGTGCGAAGTAGTTCGGCAATCCATGATGTCAACATGCTATAATAATACATTTGAATTTCCTGTTCCACCCCGTAGAATCTGCTGTTGAAGTCCTCGGCCACGGAAGTGATGATACCATGGAATTTCTCAACCACTTCTTCATCACTGCTGAAAGTGGAGAACAGTATAGCCTTTGAACGCAACTCTTTCACATCATCTGGGCTATTAATGAGCGATTTCATGAAATTCAGGTAAGCCATAGTGGGTAGTTTGTCATGATCGTTTAGACTCAATTCATATGCAACGAAGTTTGAACAGCGTATGATCCACTCTGGAGTGAAAAAGAAAGGTGGAAGTTTAAGAATTCCATAGAAGAAGAAAGATTTGAACTCGACTTTGAACTCGACGTCTTTCCTGGACCGAATGACACTAGGCCTAACATGGATCCCCTTGCTTTTGAGTTCACTGACTGAACGAAAGGAGTAGTTGAATCTATTGATTCTCTCGTTGGCTGAAGTTCTAGCAGTACTTCGAGATTTAAGGGTCTTATTTGGTCGGTCGAATGCACCTTGTCGCAACCAGAAGTATTCAAGGAGATGAAGGGGTTGTTTCTTACATAGCTCACTAGCTTTTGCATTCTTGTTATGCAATTCAACCCCAAAACAATCCTTAGCAGAACAAATTAAAATGTCCAGCACATCCGTCCATTTGTTGCCTTCGAATTTTAAGCTCATCACTATATCGAGAACTAGAAAAGGGAGTTGATTCTCGAGTAAATAAAGTATATCACTGCCTAAAGCAGAAAATGCCTGCATGCCTAAGCTTGTAATAATTTCATCTATAGTTGCTTGATCACGCTCAATATAGGCAAGAACGAGACAAGCGTCAAGGAGCATCATTTCGGTGAATGCCTCATCCGAGTACTTATCTGTTGAACCATCGACGTAGCAGCTTCTAGCATCGATCTTGTCCCCAATTTTCTGACGGAATTCATCCATGTCCCTATAGCTACTTGAAACAAACAATTGCACTAACCTAGGCTTGAGTTTCTCGGCCCTCTGGAGATTCTGCTTGCCATGGTGGTATGGACCCACTGAAACCACCTTGGGGTCATAGCATCCCTCGTTCCGTTTATCGCTTCGCAATATCAATGGAACCTTCTCTATTCGACGTCGTTTCGGACGTCCATCACTTCCACTCGACTCCTCCCCACAATGGGTAACTACTTCAATCTTGTCAAAACTGTTGCTGCTGCTTGCTCCATTGGGTAGACTACTACTACTAGGTCCCTTTGCAAAGTCCTCCATCGAAATCACCTAGAAAAGGTGTAGGAAACCATGAAACTCAAACAGTGGAGGACGCAGGATGTGACTTTCACCTAGTTTGCGGGGACCACTCTTCAGTGTACTATAATTAGAAAGAAAAATTGGTTTGTTGAGCGAAATTGAGCTAATGTATTGTGAGAGAGTGACCCGTTTCGTAAAACGCCATAATTCAGTTTTGAGTTAAGTTAGTAGCCAAAATCTTCAAGTCTAAAAACTACAGAAAAATTTCTTCCACCTCCAAGAATGATGTAAAATTATTTGAAAACCTTAGGACTATTTTTACAAAATCTGGTGATCCAACATATGAGTTTTGTGGTTCAAAAAGCCGGCGAGGTTGAAAATGACGGTGCAAAACTTATGACTTTTGTGGTACTCGTTACGAACTTTTGTGGTGATGTTAATGAATTTTTGTGGTGGTGTTTCTGAATTTTTGTGGTCCAATACACAAATTTTTTGGTGTTCAAATACGAGATTATTGTGGTGGGATATACAAAAAGCTCAAAATATAAGATGCATACGGTACGCATCAATTTGGGGGTGTGTACCATAAACTTCTCCCCAAATTTATCGGCCTAACTCTGGGTTCAGAAATTGATACTTAAACCTGGATTAAATCTTAGCCAAACCCAACTCTATGCCTTAACCGGAAAAAAAATAAAAATTTAAGTCCAAAAACTGAAAAATATGTACAAAATTTTCATCCACGTCCAAGAAATATGTAGAACTTAAGTTACCTCAGAAATAGAACCAATGGACTGGCTTCTTCCCGGATTTAATTAGACTCCCGAGTCCTTAGAATGAATTGAGATGCATGTAAGCTGGCTCGGTGACCCTTAACTTTGAGAAAATATAAATGTTGGATTGTCAGTGGAAGAATCAAGATGACTCCCCAGAACTCCTCTGCCTTCCTCTGTTTTGCAATTGCTCTCTCGCCAGATATTCTTCTCACTGTTTCTCTCTCCCCAAATTCATCACAAATTCCCCTTTCATGCATGTGATCAATGCACGTCCTATCCCACTTCATATCTATTCTGTCCATACCTTCTTGGTGGGGTCAAAACCAGTGTTTATTGAATTGTCCTGAGCTGGAAAAATTATTGGGTGCACTCAGCTCATTCCAACACTAGACATTAAGGCTCATCATTTGGCCCATCGGCCCGCGGCCCGCCCGAAGCCCGGTAGGTCCGCCGGGCTTTTACCCGGCCCGAGCCCGAAAAATGGGCGAGCTAACCCAGCCCGGATTTTCTATGCGTAGGGCCTGGACCTAAATATTTTCTCGCTGACCTGCCCGCCCGCCCGCCCATAAGCCCCCATCGGCCCAGTCCGTTGGCCCGCCCGTCAGCCCGCCTAAAACAGGGAACACGTACCACTAATTAAATTAATTTGTTGAACAATCTTGGTATTTGGTAATGTGCTCAAGCAATATTAACATAACATAAGAGTCTAACAAAACACAAAATATATAGAGTTCAATAAAAATAAAAATGATATAGATGAATTTATACTTAAATCCGGTACTTTCAATTACGAAACAGACCTTATGGGTCCATACCTGTTGCCAATTTGATGCCTCATCATTTCAGAGATGCTCATAGGGATGTGTTATTTGTTAAGCCCATTCTCGGCCTATGCTAATATTCGTCACTTTCCAGTTTCCAAGCCTTGAATATTTCCAATAATATTCGAGTCTAAAATTCTCCTAATGCCACCATCGTGATTCCAAAAAATATTAATCTTGACCCAAAAAAATAATAAGCATTTTGACCCGCCCAAATAGCCTAACCCAACCAGTCCGAAGATTGGCCCACCAGCCCGCCGACTAGGATAAGCCCGTGGGCGGGCTTGGGCTTCATTTTTTGAGAGATAGCCCCCGCTAAAAAGAATGTGACAAGAGGTCCACAACACTTTAACCCCATGAATGTGACAAGAAAATAAGGAAGGCATGTGATTTTGGTGGTAACTCCACTTGGGATTGCTTATTAGTGAAGTATGTGAACTTGTGATGTGTAGATAAACACGTGGGACATAAAACAAAAGCAAGAAAAAAGATACAAAATGTCTAAAGTTTAACAGGTGCACATATTGGTATCTCCCAGTGAGTCGTCAGCAAGGTTTTCAAAAAAGAAAATGGAACCCACACAGTAGTATATAAAATCATTGTTGGATGTTTTTCCTGTTTTTAAGTACTCCATTCGTTCCTAAATAAGAGCCCCACTTTGGTTTGTATTCAAAAATATATATTGAGAATGAAAATTTGTAGCTACAAGCATCTTTTGGTGACTGCTATTGGCAAAACAATATTATGGTAAACTTTTGGTGACTAAATAATTTATTCAAGACTGATAAAAAAAAAAAAAAGATTTATTCAAGGAAAATCATCTTCCTGGTCATAAAAAGATGGAAATGATGACCAAATTTTGGTCACTGAAAAAATCATTCGGTGACCAAAATCTTAGTCAATACAAGATGAAAACAACGACCAACATTTTGGTCACTGAAAGATCACAACTGTGACCAAAACCTTACTCAATAAAAGATGAAACCGACGACTAACTTTTGGTCACTGAAAAAATCATTCGGTGACCAAAATCTTAGTCAATACAAGATGAAAACAATGACCAACATTTTGCTCACTGAAAGATCACAATTGCGACCAAAAACCTTACTCAATAAAAGATGAAATCAACGACCAACTTTTTGGTCATCAAAAGAATCATTTAGTGACCACTAGTTATCAGTGACCAGTACAGATTTGTTCACCAAATGGATGCATTTGTGACCACACTTTATTCACTAAATGTTATGCTTTTTGCGACCAGTACAAATTTGGTCACCAATACCTTTCTATGACCAGGGGTACGTGACCAAATTATTATTGGTCATGGTAGACATTTGGTGACTAAATAGAGCCTTTTGGCAACCAAATTCTTAGCCACCAAATGTGCTTTTTCCTGTAGTGTTTGTTATTTTTTTTTGTTTTGTTTAAAATGGACGGCTTTGATTGATCGGTCCAAATCGGTATGGTTTTGGGGTATTTCGGTTCGATTTGGTTCGGTCCGAAGAAACAGGAAACCGAGATCGAACAAAAAATTAATCTGTTCGTTTCGGTCCAAACTGAAGCCGACCAAACCCACCTCCACCCCGATTGAAAACCGAACCGGTCGGTCGGTTTTTTTCGATCCGTCGGTTTTTCTTTCACCCTAGTTTGAGGAACTTATGTCTGCCTCTTTTTTCTTCCAAATTACAAAAGAACAGAATGTTGTAGAGAAAGGGAGGCCATAATTAGGATCCCCAATGTTAAATTCACGTGGAAAAATGCAAGCATACCCTGGATACAAGTAGAGCCGGATTTTTATATGGACCGTGCTAGGGGTACCGATTGGTTTGTACTGAGAATGTACAAAGGGGTTGGGACCCACTTTTGGGTTCCATCCAAATAATCCGAACCGTTCAATAATTTTAAAATAATTTTTCAAGTGTCCCTGCAAAAAATCATCTCAATTGCATATGCATAAGTGATTGATCCAAACTTCAAGTTTTTCATTTAGAATTTAGGATCCTAACTTCTAAATGCAAATGTGAAATATTGGATCATCCACTTACTCATATCCAATTGAGCTCATTTTTTACAAGGACACTCGAAAAATTATTGAACGATTTGGATTATTTGCGTGAGACCCAAAAGTGGGACCGGGGGCCGCTATGTATATTTTCGGTACAAAATGGTCGGTACCCATATCTTTATCCTTTTTATATCCAGGGCCCATATCCACCAAATTTTGAACCCTAAGGCCCTGATTGGATGTAGGATGAGAAGGGGTATAAAATTATACCCCTTGGTTTTATCCCGGTCCCACCTCCTCATGCATGGTTTGGCAAATTTTTGGGAGGGGTATAAATTTATACCCCTCCCAGATTAATACCCTTTAATACCCCTGGAGGGGTATAAATTAGTAACAGGGGGGGGGGGGGGGTGTTATTGTTTAGTACCCCTCAATACCCCTAGTTAAATTACTTGAATACCCTCCCTTATCCCCTCCCCTTACCCCTCCACGTTTACTGTTTTTTTTTAAAACAACCGAATTGTTTTTTAAACATTTTACGAACTCTTGCAATTTCTTTCGGATCAAAAAATGAAGTACTTTTGCGCATAATTTTTTAATTTTTTTTGCACCAAATTAAACTACTAATTGAGATCTTTAATTCGATACAAAAAAAATTGAAAAATTTTATACTTTAGAATTTGACATTGTTGCCTTGCTTTGCAATATCCTTCGGATAAAAAAATAAAGTATTTTCACATTAATTTTTTTACTTTTTTTTGCATCAAATTAAACTACAAATTGAGATCTTTAATTTGATAGAAAAAAGTTTGAAAAATTTTATACTTTAGAATTTGACATTGTTGGCTTGCTTTGTAATATCCTTCGGATAAAAAAATAAAGTATTTTCACATTAATTTATTAACTTTTTTTTGCATCAAATTAAACTACAAATTGAGAACTTTAATTTGATACAAAAAAGTTTGAAAAATTTTATACTTTAGAATTTGACATTGTTGGCTTGCTTTGTAATATCTTTCGGATAAAAAAATAAAGTATTTTGACATTAATTTTTTTACTTTTTTTTGCATCAAATTAAACTACCAATTGAGAACTTTAATTTGATACAAAAAAGTTTGAAAAATTTTATACTTTAGAATTTGACATTGTTGGCTTGCTTTGTAATATCTTTCGGATAAAAAAATAAAGTATTTTGACATTAATTTTTTTACTTTTTTTTGCATCAAATTAAACTACCAATTGAAATCTTTAATTTGATACAAAAAAGTTTGAAAAATTTTATACTTTAGAATTTGACATTGTTGGGGAATACCATAAAAATTACTAATTAGTTAATTATTAAAAACATACAATTAGAAAGAAAAAAAAAGCAAAAAATTAAACTTCGAAATATTATTAAAATGAATAACAAAAAATAATAACTAAATATTTTAATTTTAGATATAACTAATAAAAGGAATTATTTATTGAAAAGTATAATTAATTTAATTAGTTTGTATTTATGTGTTTATTTTATCGTAATATTTTATATTACCCATGCACAAGGGCAAATAAGTCATTTGCCCACTTTTTACATCATCCACCCAACTTTATCCCCCTTTATCACAAATTCATCCAAACCATGTACTATTTAATCCCCCCTCCATAAACATCACATCAATGTGGGTCCACCCTTACTAACTAATACCCCTTACTATCTTATCCCCCCTTACTATTTAATTCCACCAAAACTTATCCCGCATCCAATCGGGGCCTAACAGTCTGTTTGATAGTTTGGGGGATAAAGTTGAGTGAATGAAGGCTTTTTGGTCATAATCCATAGTAATTATGTAGAGGTCGTGGAGCACTATTAACATAGTGTCCTAATTACTTCTTCATCACGCCTCATCAATATATGATGGAGAACGTATTACGACACTCTGTAATGGTGTCCTAGAATCCCACATTTATTTCCCATTTCTGAGGTTACAAACAATATTACTTAAACTATAATATAGAACTTACTACAAAAAATCCAGTGTGGGTTTCCCTCCGCCACTGCTTATTAGGAATGATTTCAATATTTGTTACGTATGATTTTAGTCAAGTTATAAACCATTATAGAATTTTAAAAATTCATTATGCACGTCACTATTTGTGGTAACCTTGTACGTATAGTTTTGATATTTGTTAGAAACCATTATGGATTTTTCATTTTTTCTTAAAATTCACTATTCACATAAATATTCACGATGTAGACATTCAAATTTGGCTAATAAAAAGGGCATGCCGCAACGGATGTCATGATGCATACATGTCAGCCAAGTTGGTACAAAACGAAAACGTAACATTTCAATGTGGGTAGCCATACATGGTAACCTACCAAAAAATATGGAACTAATGCCAAAATCATACGTAACAAGTACCAAAATCATATGTAATAGGTACCAAAAATATGGGTACCATTGTACACCTTTTTTCAAGGGGGTGTAGCATAAATTTTCCCTACCAAGAAAGACCTCATGGCAAAGGAAGGAAGCGGGGACCCTGTATTGAGGTAACTTACTACAGGGTTGTAGTAAGCGCCATCCGGCTGTCCATCTCGGAACCGATGGCTAGGATTTAATCCAAATTTCAAATGATTCGATGTATTCATTGTTTGGATTAGAATCTAAGCGTTCATTATTGAGATGGATGGCCGGATGGGCTCACTACAATCCTGTAGAAAACCCTTCCCTACAGGTACACCGTACCCGAATCGAAGAAAAAGATACGAGTGACAACAAGCAAGTAAACAAAAGAGTAATTTTTATAAGTTGGATTATCGGGATATATCTAGATAGCAAGCAAGTAAACAAAAGAGTAATTTTGGCAAGTTGGATTATCGGGATAATCTAGATATTGGCTTGATCGTCGGAGGACATTTCCGGACAACCAATCTTCTCTACTGGAGGGGTACGGAGTCCCTGTAGGGAGGGGCTCACTACAAGAGGCTCACTACAAGATTGTAATGAGCCCATCCTGTTGTCCATCTCATTAACGATTTATTTGTTTGTGTGCAATCAGTAGGATTTGGCATCTTTCAGGCAGAATCTCAAAGTAAATCCTCATAGAAAAAGGAGTCCAAAGTCCGGCCTCCACACAATACCTTTTTTGCTGGCTCATTAACTGATTTTGGATTTTTTTAAACTTTATTAAATAAAACGCGTGTTTTTAACATTTATTCCGAAATTACGTGAAAACGTGTTAAGCAAACACGCTTTCTAGAAAACATTTTTTGGTTACACGCTTTCACAGTGAGTTAAGAAGGATTAGCCGCAAAATTAAATTAATCCTAATCTGATCTGAAAACGTGTTTGCTAAACATGACTTCTAAAAGCGTGGTTAGCAAACACGCCTTTAGAAGGGGTGTTCTGGAACCCCGTTTTCCCCTTAACACAGACTTCAACTACTCGACCGACATAACACTCAGACTTCCCTCTTTTCCACTTCTTCCTCCTCCTTGTCTGCAACTCAAACTCCATCCACTTCCATTTGCTTTGTGAACACACTTCTTCATCTCTCTCTCTCTCCTAGTCCAAACCCAGAGACCAACGTACACACAATGACTCTGATTGACTAAAATTGTCCTTGAAATTGGATGAGTTGGGCTGATTCAATTTAAGGTGAAATCTGTGATTTAGGTTTCTATATAACTATTGGGTATATATATACACGCTTTAATCCTTAGAGAGAGAGAGAGAGAGAAAAAAAAAAAACACGCTTCATCCTCTAGATGGAGTGGGTATATTCAGAGACTGGGTAGCGTTTTGAGATGCTTCATTAGAGATGTAACTCATTTTTCCTTTTCTCTCTTTTTTTGATCGGCACTCATTTTTCCTTTCAACCAAAGGTACCCGACTTCTTCTTCTTCATCAGACTTCTTCTTCATCATCATCTATCCCCTTTTTTGGACCATGCAAAGAACAACTCCCCCATCACCGGCTCAGAAGCGTTCACAGCTTCTTTTTTCCCGGGAAGAAAGCGTGTTTTTAGAAACACGTTTTTAGAAAGTGTGTTTTGGAAACACGCTTTTATGATTAACTTTATTTTTTGTTAATCCATCTTAACCAACCCAAAAAGCGTGTTTAGCAAACACATTTTTGAGAAAGCGTGGTTCTTAAACACGTTTTCAAGTAGTTTTGGAATAAAGTTGAAAAATGCACTTTTTAATTAATAAAGTAAAAAAAAAAACGCAAAACGGTTAATGAGCCTTTTTTGCTGGATGGAGGTAGTAATGGTGAAGAGGGTGTGAGTAAAAAATGGTAAAGTAGTGTTTAACATAATTACATAGCGGACGTGCTTGTGCTTGATATGCAACTTTTACCTGTGGTTGGGATATTTCATAGAGTGATGGAGTAGAAAATGATACTCCTGCAGGGGCGGCTCTAGGATTTTGATCAAGCAATGACAAAAATACATGATATATCTATGAAGAAAAGCTCGATGCAAAATACATAACTTGTATAGATGGATGTTTACTTCTCAGTTCTCACTAATAACAATTCAGGATAAATAGTAGAGACATACTATCTTAATCTCTTTCTACAAAGCAACAATTTACATGATTCGTGCCACATGAAGAAAGTTTGTAACTATAATTACCATTCATAGTTTTAGTAAATTAAATAATTTAAATTGGTGCACGAAATTTAAAAATTATGCATGAAATTACTTTGTTTTGTATTAAAAAAATAGCACAATTTAAAGAAAACATAATTTATGATACGGATGGAGGAATTTATACATTTGGAATGATGCTGAAATACAACATATATAGCAATAAGTAATTTGAAAGTAAAGTAACATCTTTCAGCTCAACACAGTTTATATACAATGATGCTGATAGCAAAAAGACAAACACGCACACGCACAATGAAGAAAAATTATTTTGTGCTCCGGAAGCAATGCTTCTCCTTCTCACGAAATTGTGTATAGACCCCCACACTTTTGTGAGAACGAGGAGCACCGAGCACTGCTCTTAGAGTAAATCCTCATAGCAAAAGGAGTCCAAAGTCCGGCCTCCACAATACCCTTTTTGCTGGACGGAGGGTGTAATAGTGAAGAGGGTGCGAGTAAAAATTGGTGAAGTGCATGATATGCAACTTTTACATGTGGTTAGGATATTTCATAGAGTGATGGAGTAAAAAATGATACTCCTGCGAGTAGAAATTGTGTGTAGACCCCCATACTTGTGTGAGAACGAGAAGCACCGAGCACTGCTCTTAGAGCACCAAATAATCTGTCAAGCGGAATTAAAATTAAGAAGAATCCAATAACAAAACAAACAAAAAAATGGGGAAAAACGGGGGGAGCGGAAAAGGGTCCAATTGATTACCTGTCTTACGGAGGGTACATTGTAAAATAGGTCTGAAGAAAAGTCATGACAATAAGAGAAGTCGCAGCAAGGAAAGCGATGAATTTCCATGGACTGCTAAAGTGATTGTGCTGCAATTCGACAGTCCAAGCCTTCCACTTGTTATGATAATAGAACATCTGAATTTTTTCTTCCACCTCATCATATATGCTGAAGTCCTTCTCCTGGGCAGTGATGATACCATTGAATTTCTCAACCACTTCTTCATCACTGCTGAAGGTGGTGAACAGTATAGCCTTTGAACACAACTCTTTCACATCATCTGGGCGATTAATGAGCAATTTCATGAAATTCAGGTAAGCGATAGTGGGTAGGTTGTCACGATCGTTTAGACCTAATTCGTATGCAACTTGGTTTGAACGACGTACGATCCACCCTGGAGTAAAAAACAAAGGAGGAAGTTTAAGCACTCCAAAGAAGAAGAAAGATGTGAACTCGACGCCCTTCCTGGACCGAATACCTGTAGGCCTAACATAAATCCCCATTCTTTTGAGCCCACTAACAGAATAAGAGCACATGAATTTGTTGATACTTTGCTTGGCTGAAATTCTAGCAGTGCTACTTCGAGATTTAAGGGTGTTTTCGTCGAATGCACGTTCTCTCAACCAGAAGTATTCAATCAGATGAAGGGGTTGCGTCTTACATATCTCACTAGCTTTTGCATTCTTGTTATGCTCTTCGACCCCGAAACTCAGCATATCACAAAATATGTCCAGCACATCCATCCATTCGTTGCCTTGGAATTTTAAGCTCATCACTATCTCGAGAACTAGAAAAGGGAGCTGATTCTCGAGTAAAAAAAATATATCAATGCCTGAATCAGATAGTGCCTGCGTGCCTAAGCATTTTACAATTTCATCTAAAGTTCTTTGGTCGTGCTCAATATAGGCAAGAACGAGACAAGCATCAAGCAGCATCATTTCGGTGAATTCCTCATCCGAGTATTTATCTGTTGAACCATCGACGTAGCAGCTTCTAGCATCATCTATCTTCTCCCAAACTTTCTGACGGAATTCATTCATGTGACTATGGCTATATGAAACAAACAGTTGCGCTAACCTAGGCTTGAGGTTCTCGGCCTTCTGGAGATTCTGCTTGCCATGGTGGTATGGACCCACTGAAACCATCTTGGGGTCATAGCATCCCTCGCTCCGTTTATCACTTCGCAATATCAATGGAACTGTCTCAATACGACGTTGTTTTAGACATCCATCACTTCCACTCGACTCCTCCCCACAATGTGTAACTACTTCAATCTTGTCAAAACTGTTGCTGCTGCTGCTTGCTCCATTGGATAGACTACTACAAGGCCCTTTTGCAAAGTTCGCCATCGGAATTGCCTTCTTACTTTCACCTGTTTTTAGGAATGTAGTTCTAAAACACTTAGAAACAAGTACAGCTTGTGTATTCTGTAGAAAATTATCTTGAGAGGTCGATATATGAGAGTTATTTTCGGCGTGCCTAAGGCCCAATTTTTTGGGGATTAAATGCTGGAAGTCCACCACCTCCATTGGGCCCAATATACATTGAATGACCCATATCCACTTAAAAGGCTAAACCATATAAGTGGTAAGTCACCCAATTGTATATTAAGGTCCAACCTTTTTTCCTATTTTTTCAATGTGGGACTTAACGATGACACATCACATGTGTTCTAACAGATCTCCCCCTCACGTGTGAACCATACGTTGATCCTTATTCTCTTTCTTTGCATCTAAACTCCTCATTGATTTTGATCTACGACTCTCTAATTCTATCTTCAGAAATAGGCTTCTTCCGCACCCACTCCATCGATTCAGAGCTATCCATTACAACATTCCAACATCGAGCCTCCTTTGCTTCATCGGAACTAATCTAGATATCCACTCCATCGACTCGGAGCCATTCATCATACTCCATTGAGAGCCAACATGCCCATTCACATGTACCATGCTCCCCCACGAGTAGTTATTGGATTTTATCCCGCTCCAAGGGTGTTCTCCTTACAAAGCCCATTCATGGCGCATCGAGAGTCTACCCATAGATCGTCAGCCGTCGGCTATGATACCACTTGTTAGGAGTCTGTATGATGCATCGATCCTGCTACGGCACGCACAAGGCCCAATATTCTTGGAAGTAAACTGTGGAAGGCCACCACCTCCGTTGGGCCCAATATACATTGAATGACCTATATCCACTTAAAAAGGCTAAACATTATAAGTAGTGAGTCACCCAATTGTGTATTAAGGTCCCACCCCTTTTTCTATTTTTTCAATGTGGGACTTAACGTTCACATATGTTCTAACATTAATCGTGTCAATCCATGTCGTGTTCGGATTGACACGATTAACAACAAATCGGGTTTGGGTTCGATTTTTTTTTACACGATTAGTTAAGCAAAACATTTTGACACAAACCCATTTCGTCACGACATGACGCCCAGCCCTATGGTTTCTTATTTTGCTAATTTTACTTGCTACTTGAACCTTAGTCACGTAATCCTTTACAATGGTCTTCGCTCCCGCTCTCAATTCTTACTCTGCAATCGTGCTCTCAATCCCACACTCACAAATTTTTTAGTTGTCTTGGAGATTTTTAATTGGATGACTTTTTCACATTCAAGCCCCTGCACACGCACTCATCCGGGCATTATGTGAGAACCAAACAATTATCATTATTAAACAATTCTTCGCTTACACAAACATTAGAGTAATATTCAACTTTTTTTTAGGTGGGTGAATAATAAATCAACACTCTACACAAGCCTGAAACTATCATTAATTTATCACACCGCAAGGCGCATGTTACGATCACGTTGTTGACAACCATCAATCGTGGACGTGTAGGTTGTTGTTGAAGCGTGGCTATTCTCGAAACATACACTTACTCAACCTAAGACATATTAAATCAAACTCTGTCCCTAAACCAAAATATTTAACTCCAAAATTAAGGGAAAATTTTCTTCCACCATAAAAAATGATGGTAAAGTTAGTTCCAAATTCAATCAGAAGCAAAAGTCAGTATGTTTGTTTTATGTGAAAAAAATTACTAGTATGATTAATATGTGCTACCAACTTTATGGGTCGGCCTCCCTATAGGTATGGGGCTATAGATAGAAGTCCAAAAATAAATACTTAAAACTGCCTGAGACACATTAAACCAAAATCTACATCTAAATCAAAATCTTTAAGTCAGAAACCAAAGAAAATTTCTTTCACCTCCAAGAATGATGGAAAATTTGTTACAAAACTTATGACTTTTTAACCCCAAGGGGTTGAAAAAGTGCTCTTGACTTAGGATTTAGGGGTTTGCTCTCACCTAAAGTTTTAGGTTCAATTCCCCTTGCCAGCAAACTCTTGGGGGCATTGGGGATTCTGTCCGGTCGTTACCTATAGGGCCCCGGAATTAGTCGAGGTGCGCAGAAGCTGGCCGAAAATCTTGATCCGATAATAAAATAAAATAAAAAAACTTATGACTTTTGTAGTGGTTTTTAAAAATTTTTGCGATCCAATATATGAGTTTTGTGGTTCAAAAAGTCGGCGAGGTCCAAAATGACAGTGCAAAACTTATGACCTTTTGTGGTACTCGTTACGAACTTTTGTGGTGATGTTAATGAATATTTTAGGTGGTGTTTTTTATTTTTTTCGGTCCAATATACAAATTTTTTTTGGTGTTCAAATACAAGATTTTTGTGGTAGGATATACAAAAAGCTCAAAATATAAGGTGCATATTGTACGGACCAATTTAGGGGTGTGTGCCATAAACTTCTCCTCAAATTTATCCGATTAATCCATAGGTGCCGACAACGTACCGACCGTCGTCGGGGACCCCCTTGTGGATCCCAAACGGTCAATCCGAACCGTTCATCCACTTCAAAATCAAATTCCGCGTGAGCCCACATGGGAATCAATGCAATCGGGCGGCCCTAAGAGCTCGATCCAAAATCACCCCTTTTTGTTCAAAAATGGTTTTGATTGATCATTTGAGACCCACAAGGGGGTCTCAGACGCCGTTCGGTACGTGGTCAGTACCAATAGCAAGGTTCAAAATGTCGGCCTACTTTGGGGTATGGGTTGCATACAGACGTTCACAAATTGATACATAAACTTGGAATCATTAATCAAGCCCAACTCTATCCCTTACCAAAAAAATTTACGTCCAAAAACTGAAAAACATGTACAATATTTTCTTCCATGTCCAAGAAATATGTAAAACTTTCTTCTTGGTAGAGTTACCTCAGAAATAGAACTAATGGACTGGCTTCTTCCCGGATTTAATCAGACTCCTGAGTTGAGATGCACGTAAGCTAAGTCGGTCGGTCGGCCTTGGCTTTGAGAAAATATAAATGTTAGATTGTCAGTGGAAGAATCAAGATGACTCCCAGAGCTCCCCTGCCTTCCTCTCTTTTGCTATTCCTCTCTCGCTCTATTTGTCTCCTGAAATTCATCACAGATTCCCCTTCCATGCATGTGATCAATACACGTCCCATCCCAGCTTTATGTCTATTCTGTCTCGACACCTTTTTTGGGGCTCAAAACCTTTCTATATGCACAGATGAGGTGCACCGATGGTGCACTGACTGGTGCCGGGAACCCTCCTGTGGGTCTCACACGGTCGATTCGATCCATCCATTCATTCCCGAATTAAATTTCGAGGGGACCAAGCGGAAATCACCTCAATCGGACGTTTCTAAGTGCTCGATCCAAAATCACCCCATTTCGTCCAAAACATTTTGAACCAAATGGAGTGATTTTAGATCGAGCACTTAGGAACGTCCGATTGAGGTGATTTCCGTGTGGGCCACTTAGACTTTGATTATGGGATGAATGGACGGCTCGGATCGACTGTGTGGGACCCCCCAGGCGCCGATCGATTCATGATCTGTACCAAGAGGTCGGTACCACTGGATTTTCTGGATTTCTCAAAACCGGTGATTATTGAATCGTCCTAAGCTGGAAAAATTATTGGGTGCTCTCAACTTGTTCCAACACTAAGACATTCCTAAGAGGTCTAGGATTCAGTGTAGGAGCTTCACGTGAACGTGTGGTGATGAATAGTTTTGGGACTTCAAGTGACAATGTTCCAAAGACGACTGAATAATTGCTCCCTCAACTCTATCGCTTTTGGTGTGCGACTTTTCTACTGGACAATTATTCAGTGCACCAACTGGAGTGAAAGGGATTGAAGCCAATACATATGAATATTAAAGGTTGAAATGAACCAACCATGTTGCTAAATCAAGACAACGAAAGATTGAAATGATTCAGGGTACGACAAAGCTACTGTCGGATCTTGTTCGCTTTGGGTTTCGAGACCGATTTTCTCAATTATTACACAATCATTACTCACATTTTCCTCTAATTATTATTCTTATTTTCAAATATTATTCTCATTTTTTTTCTCTCTCTTTCCAATCATTACTCACATTTTCCTCTAATTATTACTCTTATTTTCAAATATTATTCTCATTTTTCTCTTTATCTTTCTCTAATCATTACCTCATATTTTCAATCATTATCCTCATTTTTCCTTTCAATCATTACCCAAAAAGCAAAATTCAAAACTCAAACCAAACACAACCTCGGTTTTCGGTGAGATCAGTGCAAGGGGGAGGAAGTATGGTTTGCGGAAGGTAGAAGTTATGTCTGCCTCTTTTTTTCGAATCCAAATTAGTACAAAAGAACAGAATGAAAAGAAAATCCGAAAATATGTACAGTGGAAAGGGAGGACATATTCCTTCATATTCATGTACAGGATAATTTCGGAACCCTAATTTTAAATTCAAATTCAGGGGGAAAAATGCAAGCAAACACCGGATACAAGTAGAGCCGGACTTTTTTATCCAGGCCATGCTATATCCGGCCACTTTTCGAGCAGCAGCTGTCGTGCACCATTCGAGCCGTCCGTTGCTCGGATGGATGACCCAAATTTCACCTCAGCACCTTTGCATTCGAACCGTTCGTTGTTGTGCGTGAAAAATGAAATTTGGGCCGTTCATCCGAACAACGGACGGTCCAGATGGTTCACAGCACCTGCTGTGCGGTGGTTGCATAGCAGCAACCCCAAATCCAAAATATCCGGCGTTCGTTTTTTGCTTCCCGGATATGATATCCGTGGAGAGGGATAAAATTTGGACACACCCCCAATCCAAGTTACATCCAGCCAACCCATTAATCCTTGGCCCCACCCATGCCTTTTTACAGACTCACCTTTTTTTAATTATTTTTTCAACCTTTTTTTATTTGTTTATTTGGGAAAAAAAAGACATTTTACACAAACCAACCAAGTATATCAACGTCTTATTATATCCCCTTCTCACTCCAAAACATATTCCGCCAACAAACAGATCGACATGGGATGAAAATAAAATAAAGTAAAATGCTACAATACGTAAAAACGTTCCCCGAAACGGTCCAGGAAAATGAAATCAATGGCCAAGATTCATGTGTTTGTGAATCCGAGCCATTTATTTCACTTTCATAGACCGTTTCGGGGAAAGTTTTCATGTATTGTACTACTCTAAAATAAAAAGAGTGGGAAAAAGGGACATTGACAGTGATGTGTGGCCGGGCGAGGGAAGGGCAGGGAAGGACAGGTGGTGATTAATGGAAACCATGGATTGATGCAACTGTAGTATGCAATGACGAGGCTATATTACACCTTTCACCAGTGTACTTATTCATAATTCCACTTTCTTCCCTTGGATGGCATGAAGTTTCACTATAGCCCTCAATTCACCTTACATGCCCCTCACGAGCAAAGTAGCAAAGTGACACTTGGATAAAAATGTAGAGGGTTCAACTACTACATCAATTTAAAGACAAGGGTGCAACTTGAAATCAGTGTACAATGTAGGGAGTACAAATAGATTTTAAAGCCGGACGCCTGAGTATTTGAAAATCCTTGAACTGAACTCGATGAGGTCACCTTAAATTAAATTCTCTTAACTTTCTACCATCATTCTGGCAATCACCATTGTTCTGGTTTTTCTTCCAGTAAAGGCTAGATCCAAGAAATAAGACTTCCCAACTTTTCTGGTATACTCTCTTGTGAACAACTGCACAAGAACAAATATGATAATACATGTGCAAAGGAGAATCAATGTGTATCACATATCTGGATTTGCCTCCTCAGGTATCACAGTCAAAGTCACTGAACTATCATTTGCTCTTTTAACAACAGCCTTCAAGGGTTTCCCTACTTTATCAACCATTATTTCAATTATCTGCAAGAATCCAACTAAAACCATTACCATAAATAAGAAAACACAATCATGTCAACGGTAATCAGAGTATCTGTTTGAAAACCAGATTTATAAGGAAAGCTTGGTTTTCTAGACCCGGAAAACGATAGATTCAAATTTACACATACTGAAGCATCGCTTTAAACGGTTACTAGTTTTGTGAGTACACTATAATACTCTGGTAGGCTCAAATATACAATCATGTAAAGTGACTGGTATCTCAACCCAAATGTAATACCAGCAAAGGACCCAGAAATTTACATTACAAATGGGGATAAATGTTAGTTTATATTAGGTTGAGCTTTCAAATAAAAGAATCGTATGTTTATAATTCCTTGCTTCAACACTTACAGGTAATCATATATGTAAATTCAATTTGTCATCAGCAGAACGAATGTTACTAGAGAAGGGGTGTGTAAGTTATTACTTCAAAAAACCAAAAAAAAAAAACATCCATTCGCTAATTTTGTGTAATTTTACGAGGTAGTATCATAATTTTACAGGGTATTTTATGATTATATATTTACACTAGGTAGCCGAAATAGTACTACTAAATTGAGTGGGGACAATGACCCACACATTTCTTACTGGGTCCGGCCTGGGAGAGACGCATATAATGACCAAACGATGGTAGTCCTACTTAAGTTACCACTATAGAAATGTCTAGCCATGGCAACTGTTTGTCTTGATCTTTTTTCCCTTTAGAAGTAGAGATGGCAACTGTCCAGGTTGGTCTGAGTTTTCCAATTACCATTTCCAAACCCGAAGAGTTTACCCGAACTGGTGAAGTGATGGATATAATTTTCAGTGTACTTAACCAAACCGTATGGCATTCGATTTTCACCCAAATAGCATTTACCCACGAGAGGAGTAATTCTATTAATGAACAGAGGAAGAAAAACGAAAAAGAATATGCCGAAACTCAAAAAGATCAACCTACCAATTACCACAAGATCTGCTACCATTAACCGTTCAACATAATTTAACCAAAATAACGACAGTTTAACTTTGATACAATGCTTAATCCACATCAGCAATAAGTAAAAAAAAAAAAAAAACTTAAAAAGGGGGAGAAAAAAAAAAAGCGCATTACCAGCAATATCATGCCTCATCCAACGTCACCACCACCTTAGGTTTATATTATAAAAAACTAGAAAAATAAAATTCAACGTGGCGTACGTCTATAATTGTAAGTTTATTTTATGTTTGGCAATTAAGAAGCCGTAGGGTATTATTCGGATTGGTTTCGGGTTCGGTTTCTATGCAGGTACTTCCATATACCAAATCCAAACCAAAACTGCCTAGCAAGGAGGGAAAGTTCAGAAAAAACCTCTTGAGGAGGGGAATGGTTCAGGTACTGGTCTGCTTAAGGTGAAATTGCTATCCCTATTTGGCAGCCAATTGTATTCGGTTGGTATGGTAATAGATATGCTTATTGCAACAGTGAGATGGAGGGGTAAGACGAATGTTCATTTTTTCTTATTTTAGCCATCGGGGAAAGGAAATAATGAAGGGAAATAGAAAAGCAAGAGGACAAGTTTTAAGATACCTCTTTAATGGTCCCGACAGGCCTACCATCGAATTCAACAACAACATCACCAGGGTGGAATCCAGCACGGTCAGCAGGAGACCCTGGGGTAACCTGGCAAATGAAAAATATCAACCATTAGATTTACACCATCCTATTTTACAAGCATGAACAAGATCATCTTGGTGGATATCGAATGTATGTGTATTAAGACAAATATGCGTACAATTAAGGCCTATTGAATGTATGCTATGATGTATTAAGACATGTGTGTACCATTAGTTAACTAAGTATACAGCTTTCTATCAAGAAAGCATGACAAAATCACAGCATAAAATAATTTTAAAATAACAAAAATAGAGCACACCAAATTGAAGTCAATAGATAACCATTATGGAACAAGAAGCTCTTTCCAACATTCCCACTTTGTAAAATGCCATGCCTTGATACTAAAATTAACCAAGGCTATTACACAAACCTCCCTGAAGTAGCCAGTAAACTAGTAATGGAAAACTTCGTTTTACATTTTACCCTTCAAAAGCAATATTTTCCTGATTTTCCCACTTTATATTTGCAACTAACAAGCATTAATCCTATAACCAACCAATCGGCCAATCCATCACTACTAGCCACCACCACCACGTTCTTTCAATCACTGCCCTCTTCTCTCTCAATCACTCAGGTAATCTCTCTATATAATCAGAACCCATCACAGCGATTAATCCCACCTCAGTTAGCCAGAATGGCCATAATGGCCATTTCCCTCCACCACCGCTGTAATCTCTTTGCCATCACCTCCACCTTGTGCTGTCTTGACTACTCCGTCCACTATCTCACCCTCTGCCTTCCAATCACCCCTGTTAAGTATTGACTCACTCAAAGAAAACGCAATGTCAAATTTCAACCAACTCCAAAGTCCAAAGCAACTTGATGCAGAAGATTGCATACAGAATTAACGGGCTTAGACCCAGACATTTGTACATGCATTTACTAATGTAGTACTTCCATATATGAACATTGACATTGACAAGAGAAAACAAGGGGCCAGCGGTGGCGATAAAGAAAGAATGTAGTGTGTGTGTTGGGGTTGGGTTGTGTTGAAGTGATTAACAGTGGGAGGTTATACAGAGAAATCAAAACATACCATTGGTACAAGAACGCCTTTGTTGACATTAGGGAACGTATCATCCTTCTCCCGAAGCTGAGCAGCAATCATATGATTAAGATCAAGCATTTTCAATCCAAGCCAAGGTCGAACAACTCTCCTGCATCAATTAAATTTCAACTTCGAGCTTAAAAGCAACAGATGTCTCGAAGAGCATTTAAAGATTGATATTTCCACTAGCATGAGCATGTTTAACCACCTCTAAGCGAAGGGAGTAATATGATTGGACCTTTCCCCCTCTGTTTTCTTCTCGGATGGGGAATAATCCCAAATAAAATGCCCTAAACTCTAAACAAAGAGACCCAAATGTATAGACTTGAGATATTCTGGATATCCATTGAGGAATAAACAACGTGCATGCTTCAATGGGGAACTAGATTCATATTATTAAACTAAAATTTTCTCTATGGAGTTTGCATTCTTGCATGAGAGAGAGAGAGAGAGAGAGAGAGAGAGAGAGAGAGAGAGAGAGTTGTCCAAATCTATGTAATTTAATATTCAAACATAAACCATAAAAGATACCCGTTTTTCTTGAAGTGCTCTACGATCGTAGAAACTGAATCAATTGGCACAGCAAAGCTCAATCCATCTGCCGCAGCTAATTTCATAACGTTAATACCAACAACTTCACCATCAATATTAGCAAGGGGCCCACCAGAATTACCCTATCCAAAGAATTGAAGAACTATAAAAGTACAAACTAGCAAATGAACAATATGTCAACGTCTCATCAATAATATCAAGCAACAGTAGATCATTTTCCACTCTTATTTTGATAAGCAACAAAAACAGTAAATCTAAACAAGAAAGCCAAGCATGGGAATTTTAGGTTTAACTGGATGTATATCTTGCATATCTATATCTCAAATGCTAATTTCAAAGAATAAACGGACTTCTCCGAATATTCAAATGAATATCTTATTCCCTCTTTTGCCTTGGTACCTAAGTTACAATACATGGAGCTATTATACCACATGAAAATGCTCAAAATACTTCCTCTTTATTCTTAGACGGCATGTTTTTTCATGGATTCAGGTTCCACGCATAGTTTCATGTCCACCTAATACGTAAGTAAAATTGTCTAAACCAGCTGAACAACATGAAATTAACATGTTTGTCTCACAACCTATGGGTGGGATCCTACACCACATGACAACGCGCAAAATACTTCTTTATTCTTAACCGGTATTTGTTTACATAGTTCCAGTTTCACTCATTCCTTCGTGTCCACCAAATTTGTCAGTAAATTGTCTAAACCAGCTGAACAAAATTGAACTTGATTTGTTCGTGTTGCAACCTATGGGTGGGATTGTACTATGTTCTACGATACTCGGGCTATATTCTTCTGGGGCAATGAACTTGACCATTTATCTCAGTCTGCTATGAACCACTTTGTCATAATACAAGGAATAGCTTGGTAATTTTTGAATTAAACAACAATATAATAAGGCCAAATAAAAACAAACAGATCTACAGTTTCATGCAGATTTGGGGTTTTGTTACCATTTTAACTGCACCACTCATTTGGGAACTCAACCTTGCCCTGAGTATCTTTAGTGCCAAGTGCCAAGTGAGATTACTTTAACCTCGTTAACCTGAGTGATTAAAAGGTATGAGTATTATGTAGGTAGCTTATGTTGTACATATATATTTTGCCGATTAGTCTCAAGCACTAGGGGGCCATAAGCAACTAATGTTCATCGGAGAGATGTCTCATGGCTATTTTGTATGCTTTTCTTATCCTTCAAGTGAATTGTGTGGTTGTACACGTCTTATTTTGATTATTTATGAGCGTGATATAACATAGCTTTGGAAGCTTCTCTTCTGCTAAAGAATGTTTATAACTTATGGATCGACTATCCATGCTAAAACTGTAAGTATAAGACGTTCACACGGGGCCATTGGCCTTGGCTTTTGTATTGTGTTTCTTAGTTGATGACTTGGGAGACAATGAGAGACATGTGAGCTCCATTGGCTTGTTTTGTTTTTACGTTTTCGATGGAGGACCATTTCTTTATTCTGACGTAAAGTCTGTAAGTTCTGCATGATTAACCATTACATTACTCTGGTCAACTTTGTGTTATCATAATGACACTTAGACGTGTAGTTTAACAATTGGCACAACTCCAAATGTTCTAAGTTTAGGATAGCCTCATTTGAGATTTGTTGCATAATTATATACTAAACTATCTAAAGACCATGTTGGAAACTATTAAGCTTCCCCAATTTGTTATCACCTTTACTATTATTCTTATGTGTAGAAGTGGTCTATTAGGCCTTGGGTCTAAGAGATGGGTTGAGGTAGTGACAATTTTACGTATAATAGGGATAGGCTTCTACAGGTTACAAAGTTACAAGGTATTTCTTATGAGCAATGAACATATAGTAAAACACAATGCTACTCTGAATTATTTATAAAAATCCACATATACGAGCATAATGAATTTTTTTTGTAACGACTTCTCTTACCAATAATGTAGGTGTACTATTTATTGGAACGTGTTCCAAACTATCATCTGCCAGGGCATAATGGACTGGCGGTCCAGGTATGTGTCTTACCGTGGATTACTCTAATTCTCAAGTTTGAGGACAATACCTATACTTTTGTCTTAATATAAATTATATTACATAATTGGATTAGTAATATTCGGACGATAAGTAATAGTATTTTATGATACTTCACTTTGCTAGATTCAAGGTGTCACAGAAAATTTCACATATGCCTTGACAGTTTTATTCATGCTTATGATAAACTCACTTAATGGGCCTAATCGGGGAATGCCCAACAGCACATGCTGGCTATATCTGATAGCCTCATGTACCTTAAGTCTTATTAGTTATTACATAACCATGCCATTACACCAACAAAACCGAAACAAGAACGAAAAAAGGGGTAAGAATTTTTCTTACACTATTAATTGCACAATCTGTTTGAAGATACTCCCTCCTCATTCCTCCAAGACCCAAATCACTACTATTACGATCAACACAGCTACAAGCAAAAGGAAGGGAAGCAGACGATTAAAAAATGAAATGTTAGTCATCTATCATAATCACGCAATACAATAGAGCACATGAACTTATAACCATCCATGCACAAAGGGCTGACAAAGCAAAATCAGTTTCTATGAAAACTGGAAAACGGACTAAAAAACCTTAAAGACTTTTTAAATATATGTAAAACAAAAAGAAAATTCTTGTCACAATAATTTATTTGGCATACCTTACTATACCAGCTGTAACTGTATTTTGAAGGGAAAGGGGACAGCCCATGGCTACCACCCAATCTCCTGGACGAAGCTTACTTGAAGACCCAAGTTGTGCCACTGGAAGTGGAGTCTTAGAGTTGATCTTTACAATGGCAATATCAGAATGTAAGTCAGCATTCAACACCGTACCTTCAAATGTCCGACCATCTTGTAAAGTCACATCAACCTGCAACATGATGAGCCATTCTAAAGCTCTGGGAGTGTGGTTTCCATTTATAATAAGATACTCAATTGCTTTATTACAGGCATCAAAGTTATTGTTGTGGAACAGTACAGTTATGGCATTTGAAACAAAGGTGAGGGATACAATTTCTCGTGCTTGGACATAGGGAGAGAACAAAGAAACGAGGAAAATAAGAAAGACAGTTTCTTATACATCAAACTGCAAAAGATCCATCTCCAGGTAAAGTGGACAGTCTAGCCTAACTAGTCTCATTCAAGGGTGTCAAAACTGAAGAGACAATTCCTGGAAATTATCAAGTTCAACACTTCCAGAATAATGCCCTGGCTAAAACCTGAGTTTCTTGGGGAACGTGATTGGTTGAAGACATGATAGTAATCTCTATTTACATGAACACCTCAATGCTCATTACCATAAGTACCATTTACATTCCAATTCCTCGCTTCACAAACATTCAAAAAACAACAACCATATTTCCAACATATCTACCCATGCTCCTCTTAGTTATTGTGGACAACTCCAGATATCCTCCCCAAACATTCAGCAAACAACATCAAAAGCCTGATGTATGGGTATCGTTAAATGAGCATATACACACAGGCTCTAAAATTGAGATTTTGCATCCCCATCCAATTCTGAGACTTTTACAGTTCACACTCATGCTTTGTAAGAGCATCTCCAAGGCACTCTCTACTCACACCCTGTTGGTCACTATAGCTAGGTAAACCCAATTTTTTTGATCCAAGAGACTCTCTACTCTGCCTCAGAGCATTTTGGCTCTCTACTAGTAGAAAAGGAAGTTGCCTCTCTACTAAACCATTTCCTCCACCCTTTCTCATTTCCCTCCATTTTTTCCCTAGAACAAGCGTGTTAATATATATATTTTTTTTGCCAATCAATTGTTTTAGGCTTTGTGCTTCTGTTTGTTTTTATCCTTAATTTGTTTGTTTGTTGAAAAGGGTTTTGAAAGGTGTTTTTTTTTTTTTTTGTGTGTGTGTGAATTTGTTATATGTAAGAACTTCCCTTTTCTCACAGCCAAAAAGATGGCTTTTGTGGGGTTTTTTGAACGGAATATGCAAATTCAGTTTTGTTAGTTTAGATGGATAGCAAGAGTGGAGAATAGTGTTGGAATGGTGGAGCGAAAAAGTGAATAGGCAGAGTAGAGTTTGTACTTTTTTGGTACTTTCAACTCTTTACTCTGCCTAACAGTGTTGGAGATGCTCTAACCTCTAAAGAAAAGTATCTGGCATTGATCTAGTTATTATAATGCTAAAACAGCAAGCAATAAAGGTCTGACAATTATGGCACTAACCTTCCCCTCGGATGAAGAACGTAAACCTTTGAAATCAACAACCACATGAGCACAAGTCAAGATGGTGCCATCCGAATCTATGATAGTTCCAGAGCCGATACTCTTTCCTTTGGTCAACCCATAAAAATCTGAAAACATGAAGTACACCAATATAAAAACTTGATTTCTCAGCAAACACCTTAAACTTCACATAATAAATTCCATAAAGTATACCCCGGCTAACTGATAGATTGACCACAGCAGGACCAACCCTCGCAGCAGCATTGGCAATGCTGTCTCTACCCAAACATCCATGACAAGTATTTGCTCCATCTCCAACATCCCCAGAAAATCCCTTGCTTATGTCTTCTGACGGCACCGAGCCAACTCTAGAAAAAAATAATGGGATATTTCCTAATTACATAGTATGAAAATAGGATGAAATGCTGCTATCATAAATAAAGAAATAAAGCACAATAAGAATGACAGACCATATCGCATAGCTGGTGAGTCGTATGCAGGATGGGTAATCATTTCTGGCAAAGTTTTCCATGGCCGCGATAATGATTCAAGCAATGGTGAAGGGATTGCAAGTGATATTGATCTCCCTATAATTCATGCAAACTGTCATCAGATGATTCCATCCAACCAAATAATACTTCTTGGTTTTTCATGACTTGTTAACCCACAAAAATCAGAATAACCAATCAAATTATTAGAAGTCTTGTGTAACTACCATCCTTAACATGAAGATATTTAAGTTATATTTATCAAATCGATACTTGAAATGCTAATAATCTATAATGATAAAGTTCTCAAAGTTGCAAACTCAATGTCAAATCCAAAAATAAGCTACCAAATCTAATTCGAACAATTCTCATTTAAAATTGCGTCAAACCCCTTGATTTAAACTCCAATTTCCCCAAATTTCTTACATTTTCCGAGAAACCCCAGACAAAGGGAAAGACATAGATTTCTCAATTTTCATTTCCCAATAAAATAAAGATTCTCACTTGAATCGTTGTCAATGCTAGAACACACGAGCCCCAATCCAGCAGTAGCCAAACCCACTAAACGTATGAGGGAGTGCTTGTTGGAGACTGAAACCTTCCTCTGCAAACACAGACCCGAATTGAAAATGAGAATATTGATCTAACCCAGTTACGTAATCCCCATCTATTTATTATTATTATTATTATTATTTTGATAACAAAGGTGTCCGGACCAGCTTATTCGCAACTTTGACAAATCCTGTGGACCAATCCCACCCCCACTTCCGGGGCCTAATTTAAGCCGAGCAAAGATATTGGTAGCACCTCATAAAGGTTTAGAACCCGAGAACTTAGAGGGAGCAAAGATCTTGTGAATTCACGTCTAATTGATGTACTTTGTATTAAAAAAAAAAACAGATTCTTTATGGATTATATCTTTACAATCCCTTTGAAAGAACTGGAAAGGAAAGAAAAAGCTGATGGATTACACCGACAGTACCGGTTGGAACAGAATAGATGAAATATTTTCTCTTCGTCTCTTAAATTATGTTTTTAAGGGAAGCAAACAGAAAAGTGGAGGGAAAATTGGATCGTAATTTGACACCATTCGGAAAGCGATGCATACCAGAAGATGTCTCATTGGTAGAGGGAGTTGTCGAAGCTTTCACCTTTCTGCTTGATTTCTCCGCCCAATTGTTGGTTTCTCACTGTGATCAGTTTGCTATTGGCGCTTAAACCCTAACAAAACCCCCCCTCTCTCTCTCTCTCTCTCTCTTCTCTCTCTCTCTCTCCCTCTCCGCGTTGAGGAGTGTTCCAGCAAACAAAACCGACCTTTACTTGGTAAATACTCCACTATTTGGATTTACGTTAGTAGGATGGAAAATTATAATGCAGAAATTAAGGGTGTCTAAATGACAATTTCAAGGGTTGTGTTTGGTTAGATAGTTTAGTTTAGTTTTGATAATGTCAGCAGGTGTAATGAGTGGAAAGAGATAGAGAGAAAAAATGAGAGAAATGATAATGTCATCAAAACTAAAACAAAAACTAAAAAGAGAAACGAACAAGGCCAAGATTGTTTTTCCCAATGTCAAAACTGTTTGCTTAGAAATAAAAATATTCTGATGAGAAGAATATAAAAATTCAAAATTTGACCCTCAATTTTTTTTAAAAAGTTCATCAAAGACGCAAATAACCTAAAACAGACAGTCAAATATTATCCAAAACAAACTGACTTTTTAGATTATTTTTTTCTTTATTCACAAATAACTTAATTTAGATAAAATAGTTAGAAATAAAAATATTCTGATGAGAAGAATATAAAAATTCAAAATTTGACCCCCAATTTTTTAAAAAGTTCATCAAAGACACAAATAATCTAAAACAGATAGTCACATATTATCCAAAACAGACTGATTTTTTAGATTTTTTTTTTCTTTATTCACAAATAATTTAATTTAGTTAAAATAGTAATTTTTTATTCTTTAGATTTCTCTCGTCAAGAAGAAACAATAATTTACAAAAAATTGATGCGAAATTAATAAATCAAAAACAATTTGGACTAGAACAAAAAAAAAATCTTACTCAATTATTTATCCAAAACACCGGTTATTTTTTCTGGTAGATGCGTACATTGTTTGGGTTTTTTTTGGTTAAATCGGCATCTGTTATTGCAAAGGAGCATGTTCAAATGAAGAGGGCTTTGGAAGGTGGTCTAAGGACAATCTAGTGGGGATCTTGAGGATGTAGGGAGATGAAAACGAGTATGGCAAATGAAGGCTCCACCGAAAATATATTAAAATGTTTCTTTGGCGTTGTCTCCATGGAATCGTGTTCGCGAACATTGTTCTTGCCCAACGGAAAATATTCGTGGATCCGATTTGTCCTCTTTGTGGGTTGGCGGAGGAAACACCATCTCGTATGTTTTTCAATTGTGATAGAGCTACAAGGGTTTGGTTGTTATTCTTGTTTAGATTTCGACCAGAAACTTCTATTTCTGCGCAATTGAAGAATGTATGGGTAGAATTAGGTGCTTCAGCTAATGGTGAGGAAAAGGGGGAGATTACAGGATTATTTGCAATGATTGGCTGGCACATTTGGATTGCAAGGAACAACTGGGTATTTAAGCAGAGTTGGCTTCTGGAAATGACTATCATTGAGCGAGTAGTTGATGAGTATAACACTCTCCTACAAGTTATTCAGAAGGAAAAACCAAGTGCAGATATAGCCCATCCTGCTAGTGTTTCTTGTTGGCAACCACTAGAAGTTGGAGTTATGAAGATCAATGTGGATGGTGCGTTTTATGTGAAAACTCATAGCGGTGGGGTGGGTATAGTGGTCCGTGATTATTTGGGCAATGTTGTGGGTGCTGCTGCTTCATTAATAGTATGCCATGTCCGCAATGATGGTTGAGGCAGAAGCTTTTCGATTTGCACTGGGTTCTCTAATTTGCTTTTGGGAAAAATCATATGTTGTGGATGGTGATGCACAGATAGTTATCAAGATGCTTCAAAGTCAATCTATAGTCAAGGCATGTTTAGAAATTGTCATCAGAGATGCTTAATTTTTAGCAAATAAGTTTCTTTCTTGTTCTTTTCATTTTGTTTCTCGTGAGTGTAATAGGGTGGCTACTGCTATATAACCAAATACGCCTTATCATTGGATGGCCCTCTAATCTACCCAGGAGGTTGTTCCACACTAGATTAGTAAGGAAGCATCCCTCGATGTTTCTTCTTTGTCGTTACATGAACAAAATGTTTACTGATTGGGGGGGAAAAAAATAAAGCTTCTTCCCTCAAGCTATCCACAACAGTTGAAGGAGGTTTAAATGTTAAGCTCCTCATCATTACTGTAGAATGATTTTCTTTCATGGTACGTGTAGCGGCCGGGTTCGTAAGGGTCAGCAGAGGCCCCGCTCTGCATAATAAAAGAGCAAAAGGGCCAACATCTTAGAATCTGCAAAACTGAATGCAGATCGATGTATCTCGCCCCCGCCGAACGTAAGGTTCCCTCGGCTTTCGGCGCGGATGTCCAGGTTTGGACGAATATGGATTTGTGTGATGTTCGCCGAGCCCAGAGGTGCTGAGGACACGACACTCTCTGCTTGGCTCTCGGATCGCTCTCTGGGGCTCCGCCGATCGGGGTGCCGAGCGCCCGAGAGGTCAGGCTGCTCACGTGCCGAGTCGGTTGACTTCGGCCACGCAGGGGCTCGAGTGTGCTTGATTTGGTAGTCGCATATCAGACACGCTACACATTCCATGATGGAGTATTAAATGTGGCAGTCACCTACCCTGCCATCACCGCCTGTAAAGTCACGTGGGTGATTGAGAATGTCTCGAGGTGATATGACCCCTCAGGTCCACGTGACATGATGTCAGCTGAAACGCGACGTCTGCAGCAGAGATGGATGTCACATCAGCTGTCATTCTGAGCAGGAGTGACAGACGCGTGAGGGGGACCGAGCGCGTGCCACGCACGCCCCTTTTTTGCCTATAAATATCCAACTACAACTACCACAATGGGTATTCCTCTCTCCTCATTTACTACCCTCATAACTCCACTTCTCTCTAGATTTTCGGCGTATTTCTCCCCTCCGGTGACTGACTTAGCCATCAGAGTGCCTTCCCGGACCACCACTGTCCGGGCTAGGCACTAATGTGGTTGTCTACGTGTGCAAATCATCCTCTCCAGTGGGCAACTAGGGTTCAGACGCGGTCCAACCATCCCACCATTACTCACACCACTTCAGAAGGTCTAAAGAGCTCACTCCGGCGAGAAGCACCCCCACAGTACGCACCCACATCCTTATGCCAACTAGTGTTACTGATCGATTTCTTCAACGACAAATATATTTTAGACAATTTCGGTGAGACAATATGTGATTTGCTAGTGATCCATGAATAAATGAGTATGATTATCTAAAACATACGCGTTTAGAAAAAAGACCGTTCTATAGAAGAAGACAAAAAAAAAAAAAATCCGTTGTGTATATATATTTTTTTACTTTTTTATACACTCACATTTTTCAATATATTTTCCACACATTTTAATATATTTTTTTAAAACTTAAACTTAACAACAGCCGAGCGAGCTAATTTTAAAATTTTCCCAAGAAAAATTCTTCTTTTCCTAATTTTTTACCAACGAATTCATTTTGAATTGAAATTGAATGATCATTAATTTAACTTTACTTGGTCACAAATTTAAGTGAATTTTGCTAAATTCGGAAAATTTTCTGATAGACAGGTGGCAAGCAGACGAACATTGAATGAGAAATTTTCGATGTGAAATGCGCTCTGCCTTTTGCTCGCCCTTTTCCTCTCTCTCTCTCTCTCTCTCTCTCTCTCTCTCTAAGTTCCATGCATGAACGAGCTGGCCTCTCTTCTTACCGAGATTGACATGAGGACAATGAGGCTTCACCGCCGGTGATCCTCGAGATATTCATCCGTTGCTCCCCCTCGCCGGTGGTGGTGGTAATTCTCTCTCTCTCTCTCTCCCTCTCTCTCTGTGAATTTACACGACACACACTAGTTTTCCTTATGTATCGAACGAAGAAAGGGTACAAATTAAATCCTATGTAGCGCATGAATTTTATATTCTGGGTTTTCCTTATGTATCGAACAAAGAAAGTGTACAAATTCACGACGTTACTGGGCAGGTTGAATCCTGACATAGTCAACAATGAGGTGGCAAACCAAATTAGGCTTTCGCAAACGCAACAAGATGTTTAAATTACCATATCCCACAGTACTGTATAATTCACACTTTGGTAGATAATATATTGGATGAAGTTTTACGATGATTTTTTCGAGAGTAAATCCGGTCATTTGAATCCTCATGGAACGATTTTGATAACTTGAAGAAGTGATCTCTGAGTATTGTTGCTATAATGCTATCATATTTTCAATGACACGCAATATCATGATCCCATGGTATCATTCACCATAAGGTAATTTGAGTTTCTCATTGAATGATTTTTTTGATGAATTTTTTTTGTTTGATTCACTGCTATTCCTGTCGAATAAGTGAAATAGATCAACCTTTATCATTATTCCACATGGGTAGAATCAAAATGGACAAGAAGAATTTTTATTCAAATTATGAGTCCTTATAGTTTAGTTGTTGCTGAAATTTAGTAATTCTTGTACAAATATCTACAAAAATTATGAATATCATACTATGAAATAAAAAAATGGGTGGGGCCCCCTTCGGCCCCACAATACCTCTGCCACTGGCCTTAATGGCTTTAATCAAATACCAGATAAATGGTTATTTTGTTACGGGGATTACATGGGTGCTGTTATGGTTGTTGAGTTATTGCTGTTATTTTTTCTGTCGCATCGACAATATTTTTTCCACAGGTGCTTCAATAGCATGATGGGAGGTTCAAACATATTACGAGGCCTCAAAACACAACTCCCTCCTATAAGTCCCCTTACACATGCTTCCACTTCAGATGGAAATTCAAATCTCATAGGATCAAAATCCATTGAACAGCCTACGGAAGGACCGAGTCTCTATCAACGTTGTTCTTCCGAGAGTTGTCTCGTAGAGCAACCATATTGGCTTGACGATCTCCTTAATGAGCCAGAGACACTGGTACGAAAAGGTCACAGACGTTCAGTGAGTGACTCTTCTACATACTTAGGCCTGGAAGCTAATCCGGTTGACGTGAATGAGGAAAACAATTTCACAATTCCTATTGCTGGACCTTCGTCTTGGGGGTCTCAGTCTTTGGTTCATCAGATGGATCCGTGGCATGCTTCATTTGACAAAAGGCCAAGCTCTTCAAAAACAGAACATAGTATAGTTGGTAAACCTCTTCCAATGGTTTCAGAAGGGTTAATGTCAGCTGCAATTAAAAAACCTGACCAAGAGAATTCTGTTTCTCGAAACCAATCAGGCATTCAAATGAAGCCTTTCCTGTCCAAGTCCGAAGCAAAACGTGCTAAACAGTGAGCTTTTTCTTTCATGCAATCATAAAGTCATAGCAATGGATTTTATTTTTGTTGATGAGCTGCTTGAATCTCAAATTTTTTGCCCTATATGCAACTTTTTTTGACATCTAACATGCATATTTTCCAGAATCGTGACCTGAATATATTTCGTATATAGCAGGCTCATGGTTCTTGCCTTCTTCCTTATTTTTGTACAAATAGCCATTTTGTAAAAGCAACAGTTTGAGTTATCTTACATTTTCAAAATGATTTTAAACTTTGAAGCAAAACAATTTTTTGGCAACTAGCGAGGTCAAATTTGTTACATCATTGGTGGAAATTTAAACAATGAATGGGAGTTGAATTGTGATTCTTGCCTAATCTATCTGTTAATACGCTTGGATACTTCGTATTGGACGCTTGGTTACTGTAGTTATCCTGCTTTTTGTGGAAGTACTTCTACACACTAATTAAGAACTGTAAGATGCCTCAAAATGTAGGCAATCAGCTCACCGTTCACGGGTCAGGAAACTGCAATACATATCTGAACTGGAGAGGACTCTTGAAGCTTTACAGGCAAGGCCGCCAAAAAGCACTTTACTTTGTATTTACATATGTTTCTTTTCCCCAAATAAACATTTCATACTTTCCGTTAGATGAATAACATACGCGTTCAAACTTACGCCCTTATAGGCCGAAGGATGTGCAGTTTCGGCTGAGCTCGAATTCCTGGACCAGCATAATCTTATATTAGGCATGGAGAACAGAACCCTGAGACAGCGATTAGACAATTTATCCCAGGAGCAAGTGATAAAGCAGAGTGAGTATCCTTTTCCTCTCAAGCTAATTTTGCTTAATACTCCGTAGCTTATAGCTGCTTCATTTGCATATGTGCTTCTTGTTTAGCCAAGGTAAATTGTCATTGTTTTATTTGATTGAATGGAAACCTTCCATTGGGCCATGTTAGGATTGGAAACTTTTTGGATGGATTTACTATGGTAAAAGAAATGATAAGAAAATCAAAGGAATAATACAGCTTCATCACATGATCTTTTGTATCTTGTTCCTTTGTAATTCCCTCTCGGCACACAAATTTCGAGTCTAAAAAGAAGGACAAAAATTTGAGTGAGGAAAATTATTTTATTGATTTAAATAGAAAGAGTACTACTTCTGATGAATCTCTAATCGAAGAAAATAAATGCCCCAATTCTTCTCTTCAAGATTTGTGAGTCGGGGGCTTCATGCTTGTTCTCGAATTGAACAGCGAGACTTGATCTTTGTGAAGATGATGACAAATTTGATGTGATTTGACTCGAGGGCTTTACAGTCCTTTCAAGTTGAATTGCTTGATCTTCTCCAATTTGGTTAAAAAAGATCGTAAATTTGTTGATATTGGCTTGAAGGCTTTGGAACTTGTTTTCAAATCAGTGTGATTAATGTCCTTAAGTCGTTATTCGAGATTCGCTTCCATTTCGTGGAAGGAGAAGGAGAATTTGTGGATTTGATTTGAGGCCAGCTTGTTCCCAAGTCAGTCTTTGGTGGAAGGAGACGGAGAACTCGAATGGCTTCACAACGAACTCTTTGACTTCGAATCTCTGGCCAAGTGACATAATTTGATTGCCTCATGCCCTCAACTTGATTAAATAGAAATTGCATCATTTGACACGTGGTGCCACATGATTGGTGGTTTGTGTGGCCAAATATACACTTGCCAATAGTTGATTAGCCAGTTGTGTGTCATCCTTGTAGACCCATGTACACATGGCAGTTCACGATTTGCACAAATTTTACGTGTCTACACCCTCCACAAGTCAATGATACATATCATATACAGTAACTCCTGTCCGAAATAAATAAAGAAACATGGTTTTCTTCGTTTCTCTTGTATATGAAATATGCAGTGTCAATGATATTTCGCCCCATGGTTTTCTATGTGATAAGTGCATAACTTTGAATGGGGGATAAGAACGCGTATGACTGATCCTTTTCAAACCCTGCATTGCAATAGCATTGGGCAACCGTCAAAAAATGAAAAGGGTATGATATTACAAATACATATTCATTTCTCATTGGTTACTTGCCAAAAAGAATGGATCTGTTGACATTATCTATTCTGTTTCTTCTCATTTTGCTTATCTGTCTCAAGTAAGTTTGTCTGAGGTTTATCAATTTGCCGAACATAGAGCTAGATTTTGAAACTTCAGATTCTCTTGATTGATACAGTGGAGCAGGAAATGTTACAGAGAGAAATTGCAAGGCTTCAAACACTGTACCATCTCCAGCTGCTACAACATCAGCAGCAACAGGAGCATGAGCATTTCAGACCTCGCCGTAACAGAACTCAGGACCTGGATGCCGAATTCGCTAACCTCTCCATCAAAAAATAGGAAGTGGGTTCCGGAGTTGTTTGCCCAGTAAACCATGTTTGATGATCAGATCTCAAATCTCTCTATTACAGGTATCTTTTCTTCATCATTTCCTTGATGATCTCATAACCAAACAGGGCCTTGACTATGGTAGGAGCAAGTGACCGAGTGGTGGTTGCTAAATTTGTATTGATGTTTCTCTATATAACTGCCTCGAGCAGCATGTTAATTTGTAAGCATGGCTTTTCGAGGCTTGTAAAATGACAATTCAGTGACATTTTTCTGAAAATTTGACCTCATCGTATCTTTTTTGCGAAAAGACATTAATATCCGGAAACTGGTGGCTTCAACTCTATTAAGACAAGAAATTGCAGACACCAAGGGAAGGCTCTTTCAATAGTAATAACTCAATCTTGCTTAGTCTTGTTTAACAACCCTAAGAGCTTAAGTGGCAGAACGCATGGTGCAGCTAGGCTAAAGTATACGATGCATGACGTTTAGTTATTGAAAAGTATCCCATACATCATGAAGCTAAAGAAAACTAAATTCAAAATATGGATATGCATAGCAAACTTTGAATATGTATCCGACGAGCATCAAAAGGGTGCTATACATATCTCTTAATCCAAAAGTAAGCTAGCTTCACAAATTACAATACAATAGTGTATATAGCCAAAACAATTGATCCAGTGTTAGAATAAGTATGACAGTAGCATTCCGCTTATGAACGACAATTTTAACTATCCCTCAATGACCTCATCCAACAACTCACGAAGGGAGTTGCCCAATGATAAAGAACTTAGATATAGAGCTCTTGTATTTGTATAACACCAATTTCTACCACTCTATCATGTACCCATCTAAGGTATCTCTCCTCCCTATTTTCCAAGCCTCAAATGCCCTTTAAAAAATACCCTGTTATGTTGGAATTACATCTCATTTAAGCAAATTTTAAGGACCGCATTTTTGCTTTGTTTGATAGACTGTTGTGACAGACTTTTTGCCTTGTTTTGTTGCACGGTTTGACCTGTTTCAGCTCCGGGACTCGACAATTCCCTTGTATTGACGTATATGTTATGCAATACACTAACCCTTTGTTAGTGTACACAACAAATTGAGGATGAAACTTACCTACGATTTGATATTCGTCACGTGATTGGTGTTTCTATCATGTCGATACTGACCATGAAACGTTTAGTATAGCCAATCTATGTATAGGAATCAAGCATGCGTTGACTTTTAGGGTGGTGATGTTAGGTTACTAACGGATTGATTAAAACATGGGTTGTGTAAAAAGGGTGTCTTGAGCCGTGTTATGTCTTAAGCCATGCTATGTCTTGAGCCGTGACATTGTCTTAAACTAATAATTACGCCTGGCGTACGCAAGCATATTGTATGGAAACCTAGTGCATAGGAACTCTGAGTTTTGTAAAGTAGATGTCATGAGCCATGAGCGAGCTGTGCTACTTCTGGAGTCAGCTATGTCTTGAGGCGTGACATTGTCCTAAAAAATGAGTAGGACTTACCGGGAGCATAGCGGATAGAGAGCATCTAGTAAAGATTTTAAGTTGTTAAGTGATTGACAACAAATGAGTACTGTTTCCTAAAACTCTCTGTTTAATTTCGCACTTACATGATTTACTACTCTATACATTTATCATTATTCCATGCCATTCATAGGAGGGTATTGGGTAGTTTGTGTCATTTTACTGAGTGTTAATTTGTCGCTCACAGTACTACGTTGCCATATGTTTCACGTGCATCTGTAAATGTTGCAGAGATTTCGTACGACATGTTCGCAGAGATCGTGGAGAACGTCAAGATCAAGGAATTGGTGAAGCTGTGGATTTACGAGTAGATTAGATGGCTTGTCTTTTGTAACCATGTACTTATTCAATATCGAAAACAGTATCATTATAATTCCGGTTGTAAAATTTTGAATTTTGGGTTGTAAAAATTTGAATTCTGTACTAAACCCTGTCCTTAATTCGAAACGTTAAATTTTTTCTTCTTTATTTTGTTAAATTATTATAAATAACAAATTGAATTGTCGCGGTGTTACAATTATGATTAAAATAAATCTCATTTATTTTGTAGAAGGATAATAGTTTATTATTTACGGATTTGTAACGGTGAAAAGCTAATAGTAGAATAAGTATAGTAATTTATTTGTAATATGGTATTCCAACATTTGCACATTGTTGTTAAAATGTTAATGTAACATAAGTCCCCTTTTTTTAGTAATATTTTTGCAATGAAATTAGCAAAATTCAAGGTCATCATTCAATGAATTAATATAAAAGTTATGGAGCCGCCAGGATCTCTCTCTTAAGAAATTCATGATCATTCTTCAGGAGAAAACTTTTGAAGGTTCAAAACCTGGAAATCTGAGTTATATAAAAACAAACTTTTGAAGTAATTCATTTCCTAACATTATTTTATGATTCAAATAAAAGAATAATATGCTCAGTTAACGTATGTGCATCAATGATCCCCTAATCTCTCTATCGTTTTTTCAACTTCCATATTTAGCATTCGAAACCACAGTCCGCACCGCGGAACCGGTACCTAACCCGGTTGTTACCGATTTCTTGGACAGCTCCTTAGACATCTTCAAATTGATTTTCAAAAACCACAAAAAAAAAAAAAAAAAAACCCATAGAATCAAGTGGAACAAAATAAAGTTGAAACCTACGCTCTGATACCAGTTTGTTGTGCGGAGAGACACCCAAGACTCAACCAACCACACCTGATATAACATAATGGATAGCAATTGAGTTAACAAATTCAAAGTGTGAAGCACACCAAAAACAAGCAAACCAAATGGGAGAGAAGGTAAGAGAAATCAAACAAAAGGGGAGAGAGAGAGAGATTTTACTTTGGTTCAGTTTACTTCGGAATGTAAATCTAGTTCACGGGTAGTCGATTGATGGCTTCACTAAACAAAGGCAAAACAAGCGCTCAAAGGGCTACAAAAAAGAAGATCTGTAGAAACTCTTCTACTCAAATCCAACCAAAGCTAAAACAAAGTCAACTCTCTCAAACCCTAGTCCAAAAACCTAATATTTTGCTTTTACACCACATAAGAGTTAGAAAACAAGTATTTATACTCACAAATAAGTGGCTTAACAAAACGAAAAAATCCCTAAAAAATCCTAATAAAATCTGAAGTCAGCTCCGTTCCCGATTGTCTGGATAGACTCAATAGCCGTCCGGACGAAAAGTTCAGAGAACTCCCGGAACCTGATTTGGGATCAACCATCCGGACAAGATTTCCAGAAAGTACAGATCGAGTCGAATTTCAACACATAAATCATCCCCTAATTTCTATGTGGTTTTTTCAGGCAATTTCATGACCTTGATCAACTG
Source organism: Vaccinium vitis-idaea (assembly GCA_963854785.1). Taxonomy (NCBI): domain Eukaryota; kingdom Viridiplantae; phylum Streptophyta; class Magnoliopsida; order Ericales; family Ericaceae; genus Vaccinium; species Vaccinium vitis-idaea. Next base: position 10,065,394 of record OY978222.1, on the reverse strand, counting down.
CTTGTTTTCTGCTAGTTTTTTTTTGTTCTTTTTTTAATTAATTATTTTATCTACTTGACGGATTCTTTGAAATAAATTCCACTGTAAAAGGTCATGGTGAATTCTTGGCGGTAAGAGCATCTCCATCCGTCATTTTTGGAGAATTTGTAGTCATACTTTCAGTAACTCAACAAAGTTTAAAAGAGTTTTGGTCGCAACTTTTGATCCATTCAACTCTCTAAAGACAGCTATGTACCCTTATTAAGGGCTTCGTCATTGAGGATATGAGTGGAGGGATTGTGGGGCTGGTGGGCTCGTCGGCCCTACTACCTCAAAATGGGACAATGTTAGGGGTAAATAAATTTTGTACATAAAATGTACAAATCAGTTAATTTGGAACTATTCTGGGTTCCACACGAATGATTATTGTTGTTCATGTTTTTTAAAATAATGTTTACTTGTACCTCGCAAAAAATCCCGCTCAAAAAATTGGATAAACGGATGGAACATTTACCAACATCCGATTGAGCTGATTTTTTACGGGTTTCAAGCAAACATTATTTGAAAAAATATGAATGGTTTCGATCATTCATATTTTCCTAAGTAATCGTCAACTGATGCTGCTGACTCGGACAATGCCTCCCAGCCAAAGAATTACTGGGAACCGGATCCTCTCCGGTAGTAGTTATCTTCAGTCCTAGTCCTGTCCAGTTTCCAATTTTGTGGGCTCATCCCGCGCCTACAACAACTATCATTACTGTTGTAGATCCCGTCGAGAAACTTTGACCACACTAAAAATCATGTTAATCGAATACCGAAAAATATTTGATCGGTACACATTTAGATTGGAAAAATGACACAAATAGAATCAAATCTAGTGTGCACGATATATATTTTTCAGTGTAAATGCGTGCCGATCAGGTATTGATCGGTATGATCAAATTGCATAAACCATGTATATACTATTTTGGGCTACAAAGATATGGGTACATAACCCACGCAGATGATCGAAACCACCCAAGACTGGTTTTCTCCATTACTCCTCAATTACGTTTCTCTCCAATCACAATCTTTATTTGTAATTATTATTCTAATTTCTCTCCAATCATTACCTCATATTTCTAATTATTACAATCATTATCCACATTTATCCCTCCAATCATTATCCAAAAACCAAATCCAAAAATTAAACCAAACAATTAATTTACCTTTCCCCAAGACCCTTTATCCTCACATTTTCGAAAAGCATAACAGAAGACTGGTACTAATTCTTTGGCTGAGAGCCTTGAACGAGTCAGCAGTTGAAGTTTTCTCAGGCAGGGGAGGACACCATGCCGCGGTTGCTATATAAATGGGAACAACTTGAAGTATTTTAGCCAATTCATTATCGTTCCTCAATGCCAACAACAAATGCCTACGTTCTTATCGTCCAGCCCAGCATTTCCCCGATAACTCGAACACCTGCATCTGAACTCTTTATTGATCATGAAATCGATTTTGTATTTCCTTTGAGTTTAATCAAATGAATTTGATTGAGTGTGCTTGTGATCTCTGTGCCACAGGTATCAAATAAAGCCAAGTTTCCTGCTGGACTGGTACAGATGATGTAGGACAAGAGTCACAAGATTGAAAACCTTACGCAACTGGACGACAATGAGGTATTCCACTTAGCACCGGTGTAGAAAACAATAGTAGACTTAGCCCCAAGATAAAGCAATCAAAACGCGTTACATTTTGATTGAGTGTGCTCGCAGTCGTGTCTGTTATTGGGCGTCGAACATAAGCTCCAATATATAACAGATACGGAGAGTGGGCCTTAGAGAACAGATCCCGCAACAAGCTCTCCGGTAACAGAAATGAAGACCCCGGTGTGTAATGGGGGTTGTATTCGTTCGGAGGCTACTACTCAATTAGTGACATCGAATAGGGTCAATGTTACATGAGAAAATTGCCAAACACAGTTGTTTTGATTTCATTCCCTTTCTAGTTCTATCATTTTCGACAGTAGAAGGAGTAGGAGCATTCCAGTCTTCCCAGAATAGAAGTTAGACGCTGAATTTGCTAACCTCTCCATCGACAAATAGGAAGCTGGTTCAGGAACGGTTCGGTCAGTAAGTCAAAACCATGTTTCATGTGATCTCAAATATCTCTATTAGGGTCTGAAACCTTACATATATATAAAAGGGCTAATAGTGTAATTCTAAAATATACATAGGGGGTTTATGTAATATGTATATATAACACAAGGGGTTCATCTATAATTAGTAAATTTCGGTCCGGTTCGGTTCGGCTCGGGTAACGGTTTGGTTCAGAGGTAAACCCATAACCGAACCAAACCCGTTCGGTTTCCCCTCAATCAAAACCACACCCGCACCCACGGGGAAAAAATCGGTTACGGTTCGGGGAAAAAAGGCGCTTTCGGTTCGGTTACCCATCGGTTCGGTCGATATTGCCATCCCTAAACAGAACCCTTATGGTATGCCTCCTACCTTTTGCTAATCATTGCAAAACTAAATTAATTTCTTGCAGAAAGTTACAAAATGGTGGTTGCTTAGTTTGTATTGATATTTCTCTATACAATTGCCTTGAGCAGCAGTCAGCATGTTAGTTCGCATTTTGTAAGTATTGGCTTTTCATGGCTTATGTAACGACAGCAGTGACATGTTTCTGGTAATTTGATTTCATCGTATCGTGATTTTATCAAAAGACATTAATATTTAGAAAAACTCTGCCTGCGTCGTGCCTAAATCCTTATCTTTTTCCCAATTGGTCCCAAGCCTGGATACAAGAGAAGGGTTATATGCATTAGGTAGCTCACAACCAACACGTAAAACTTAAGTTTTACGCAGATAATATACGGAAGTCCAATTCCAAAAGTAAGTGTTTCACAGGTTAGGACGCAAAAGTGTATGCTTATGGCCAAATCCATTGATCGAGTGTTATAAGACAACAGCATTAAGCTTATGAACAACAACAATCGTAGGAATCCCCAAGTACCCATTTGATCCAACTTGTATCGATCGGTGCTTATACAAATACCTATTTCCTTTTGTCTCTTTTTCCTATCCCATTCGAAAAGAGATTTGCCTTTACGATTCAAATTTTCATTAATCATTCTAGTCCATGAATTTTCACCCACAAAGTACGGAAAATTTCAAATTACCTCCCAAACATTGAGCTCTATGTCTGATAGACATCCAAAACTATAATAAACTTTAATTAGACACCTAAACTATGATGTTGTTATTCAATTAGCTAAGCTCTTGCCGTCTAAGCTAGACACCTAAACCATAGCGTCTTCAAGTAGATTCTTTGAATGTAATTAAGCTGTAAAACCCTAATTATAAATTCAGTTTGCTTTAATGGATTTTTCGGGTCCTATTTAAACTCTGTGTATTGTGTCTTAAAGAGGAGCAAAAATAAAAAATAAAAAAACCCGTAGCTCTTCAAATTTCTCCAAGAAGGAGAATTTGAAGACGCTATGGTTTTTTTTTAAAGATGGTCTTTTTTATTTTTCCTACTCACTAAGACACAATACACAAAGTTTGGGGCCCGTAATATCCATTATAGCCTACTTACTTTTAGAATTAGGGTATTATAGCTTACAAATAGGGCCCATTGCGCCCATTCTTCGTTTGTGTCATTGGGTCTCAGACAAAAGCTCCACTAATAGACGTGGAGAGTGGGACTCAGACAACAGATCCCACAGGGGTCTCCAGATACTAAAATGGAGACCCCGTAGCTTGATGACAAGGTTTTAGTTTAGAGGCCACCTGGTGCTGAAAGCGATCAAAAGAGCATCGACGTTATATCTGTATCTTGCGAACGCACGTGTTTCCTGTCTTCCTTCCTCTCCTCCCACTGGGGTCGAGACGCACACCATTGTAGGGTCCACACCTTCAAGTTGAAGTACAACTCGGGCGGGGATGACATTGATTTATTGTCCAAATGGAGAAGCAAATAGTAGGTAGAACATTTGCATGTGGCAAGGGAGAGAATAAAAACTCAACATGTTTTGATTGCATTCTCGTGGGTTAAGTCATCTATTTGTTTTCTATAGCAGCAGGGGCAGGAGTATTCCAGACCTTTCCCAGACAGAAGTCAGGACTGTGGTAAGAGCAATCTGCTCCTGGCTTCTCTGCTGGCCTTTTAGTATGCCTACTACCTTATGCTAGGCATTGCCAAAACTAAATTAATAATTTAACTAATTTTTAAAGCAAAATTTGTACGAAAATGTTAGGGCGCATGAAAACTTTCCCTCAGAAAGACGTCTATTCACATGGCATGTTCTTTACTTGTTATTTCTTTGCTTTTGAATTACACTTAAAGGATTTGAGGTCTAATCCAGGACTGTCGGTTTCTAAGATTATCTGAGAACAAGAGGGGGGATTTTGCTTCTCTAGTTTTAGTGTAAAGTGGTGCGTTTATTAGTGAATATTATTTATAACTCGGGTGTTCAGATCAACTTAAGCGTAAATTTCTTGGGAAACCAATCCCATTGTTCATAGGCGAGGCGCTTAATTAAAGCCATAACAAAAACCTGTGTTGACTGATCTTATCTCGAATTTCATTGGGCTTGAGCTTGTATTTTTTCTGACTTTGAGCTCATGAATTTATCTCGGTTTGAATTTTGTAAATAATAAAAAAAGGGCTACACCCAAAAAATTATTTTTTCCTACACATAATTACATATTCAATATTGGTCTTGTTTGATAAATGTCGTGGAGTAGCTGTTAAATATATATTCCATATTGATTTTAATTACATATTCAATATTGGTCTTGTTGAATACTCGTGGTAAGGTTGTCTGGACTTTAGTTTTATTTTGTAGTTTGAATAAGACTTTGTTTGTCCTAGTCTTGAGGAGTTAGTTACTTTATCAAGTTTATAGGTGTTTCAGTAGTGGAATAGTTTGTTTTGACTACTAAAATAGTGGCAAGCTAGTTTGTGTAACAATAAGTCTATGTACACAAACTAGCAACTTATTGTTTTGAGTAAGTTGATACTTAGTATATGTAGACTTATTGTTACACAAACTAGAAAACCACTAATATTTTATGAATAAAAAAAAAACCCATGCACTACTACTGATACTCCTATAAAATTGGTAAAACAATTAATTGACTCCTCAAGACTAGACAAACAAAGACTTATTCAAATTGCAAAATAAAACTAAAGTCCTAACAACTTTACCACCATGAGTATTTAACATTATACACATATAGAAAAGGTTCAGTTGAACCCCCTCACTTAACGGTAGCGCCTCCCCTGTTCCCACCCCTAAGAAATTTTTGTACTATCTTCGTTTAGTAACAAAGAATCTCTTGAAGGCACGACTGTTGGAAATTTATCAAAATAAATGGGGTTTTATTTGGATTTTTATCAAAATATTCCTTGACCTTTTAGAAAGCTTGTTTGTAGTGTTTTTTGGCATTGTCCCACATTGGCTAGATAGGAAAAGGTTGAATAGTTTATATATAGGAGCACTCCTATTAAGTCCACTATGTGTTAAGTGGCTTGGTTCCTATGGTGCACAGTCGATCAGAAACATTGGTATCCATACCTCATAGAAGATGTATCAATACCAATGCAGTTTGGACAATCAAAAGATTTGGTATCCATATCCCCTTGAAGAGGTATCGATACCTATGCAATCTGGACGAATAGAAAGTTTGGTATCCATACCCCCTAGAGGTGGTATGCATATCAACGGGTTCTGAGTGCAAAATTTCAAACATGAATCAGACAATGGTTCGTGTACGAATGCAACTCAAAACGGAGAGTAATGAAGCAAACTCAAGTCTATTCACTAAGGGGTATGTCCTAAAGTGAAAAGGTACATTTGGGTCTATACATAGAGTCCAAATCTCATTCATTCAACACCGAAAATTCTAGAAAATCAGCATTGTTACTCTGCCGAATTCTCTACAGATTTTCTTCCTTGTTTTGTTGCACCATTGCTCTGCAGAAACAATGTCAACATATCCTCGGTACTTTTGTTCACAATTCGACCTGGTATTTTGTCTGTCCTTCGTTTGTGCGGACGCAGGTAGAAGATTATTGAATTGATCGGGCTTCATTGTATCCACGAACAGATTCGCTATCAACCCGGTGCACACCAAATGGTGGGGGCGAATACTGTTTTCGAAAAGCGACTCAGTAACGTGCCTCGAAGCAAGTTTCTACATGTTCCATCATCAAGGCGTTCAGATTTCTCGAAGACTCCCGGATTTGCACCAACAACGACTGCTTCAGTTACACCCCTCGAGTCTAAATCCTGGAAACCGCAACCACCCACGAGCCACCGGTATCGAATAAAGCAAAGTTGCAGCTAGAATCATACACCAGACCTTCGGATCTTGTCAGTGACAACCTTATGCAACTGGACTACAATAGAGGTATTCCACTTACCACTGGTGGAGAAAACAATAGAAGACTTAGCCCAATAACCGTGTTATGTTTTTATTCTAGCTAGAGAGTTAAAAAATGAACTAGGTGCTAGATGCGATTTTTAATCACACCGGAGAATATCCATAACGTACGGAAGCCTCAAATCCCGGTACGAACCGGCCAAAACGGTACATCTTGGCCAATTTTAAAAAGTATGGTTGAGACCACCATGCAAGATAATATTTTGGTTACCATCCCAATTGCGAGATTCCTTTTACCAACCTTCTGGCGGGGTGTGTCAATCAAACAAATCATATTTGTATCATACAAGGTGCTGGATGGTTCTCTTCCCAGAATATGCGTATGGGAGATTTCCCTTTATCGATCATTGCATGCAAGTTTTCAATTATGGAAAGAAAGCCGGCGGTTATTGTGTGAGAGATGAAGTGTCCATAAAACGTAAAGAAAGCGACCATTTGCCACTTCCACGGCCTCCATTGTCCCAGTATCGCAGTATCGAAGTTTGGAAACTCGGGACAATGTGGGGAGGAGAAAAGATCTAAAAAGAATAGCGAAAAGTATTTTCGCGAAACCAGAGGATACGAAAGTTCGAACTTTGGCATGTCTTTGGATCTGAAAGTAGTGAACCTACCGTCATTGGTTCTTTGGGAACTGTCCCAGTCATATCCTCTGGTTTAACGAAAATAATACTCTTCACCATTGTGTTTCTATCTATTCTCCTTATCTCCCGAGTTTCCAAACTTTTGAACTCGGTCCATTGAGGGTGTGGTAGTGGCAATTCGTCGCCGTCTTTGAATCTTACGGACACTTCATATCCCACACCATAACCTCCGGCATTCTTTCATACTTGAGAACTCTCACGCAATGCCAAATGGAAACTTCCCGCACGGGTATGAGGTGAAGTGATCCTTCCAGTACTTTTTTAAGGTCTGTTGTGTTGTTAACAAATTGAATTTGTTATCCAGAAGCTTGGGTAAAAGCAATCTCGCAATTAAGACCGTAACCAAGATTTTATCTTACGTTATGGTTTCAACCATAATTTGGGCATTCAAGACGGTTTCTCTAAAGGCAAAAATATTTGGACAAAATTAAAAGAGTTTTGTTTTCTCACCTCTTACTTAGCCTTTTACATCCATTAAATGATTTAAATCGACGGCAATTGAGAGAGATATAATTGTCAATATTGCCCCCAATTGACGGGGGACAAAGCTCTTATGGAGTTGGATGACTCTTTGTCAATGGCGACTCATTAGCCCAAACACAAGCAATGTGAGACAATATTTCTTAACACTCGAATGTCTGGGAAGTGTGGAATACGATCAATTTTATTCGTCATGGGAATGAATTGGAAGAGGCCTTCCAGCAACTCCCCCTCACAAGCCTTCGGAAACTTACTTTCAAAGAATCTACTTTCACCGTCTAACCTGGCACCTCCTTTTCCGGATCTCCCCCAAAAACAGCTACAAAAAATCCAAACGACAATAATAGTTGTAATGCATTACAAACAATAGATTCATAGTTTTGAAAATTAGTGTGTGAAATTAATGAAAAATGTGGCATTAGTTGTCCTAACACTCACATACCATCGGTTCTCAAATTGGTAAAATTGACCTCATTCATTTTTCGCTAATCGAGAAGTTGAAGTGAGTTTGTATGTTAAATGGAGGCTTTTCAAATGCATAATTTAGATAACTTGTTGGAATTTACAGCAGTTTCTTCAAATTCAGTCAAAATCTTGACCTTCACCAATCCGAACGCCAGTAGTACCAATTCCTTAGTGTTTTATTTTTAGTAGCAGCGAGGGTTGGCTTAAAGCCTAAAATGCAACTGTTTATTTATTTATTTTTTGATAGGTGAAGAAATTTTCGTCTATTACGAGAATAAAAAATGACCCTTAAGAATTTCTAATTTTTAGGGTTCCTCTTAGTCAAAATAGATTCTTTGAATGTACATTTAAGTTGTAAAATCCTAATTATAGAGGTCAATTGGCTGTAATGGGTTATACGGGTCCTATTTGAGCTCTATATATTTTATACTAAAGAGAAAAAAAAAAAAGAGGCGCTCGTTCAAAAAAAAAAAAAAAAGAAAAACCTCAGAGCGTCTTCAAACTCTCTTCTTGGAATCTTCCCCTTCGTGTAACTTGTCCACCAAAAGAGAGCTGCTTTGCAACAAAGCGTCGGCATTGGAGCTAATGAGTTGGGAAATTTAGGAATTTAACACCTAAAAAAATCATGGGATTTGGGGAAGAGAGAAAATATTGGGGAATTGACTAAGAAGAAGAAGAAGAGGAGGAAGATAAAGAATTTGAAGAGGGAAGAATTGATGGGTAGGGTCTTAATTTTGAATTTGGGAGTAGGTTGGGTCAAAGAGGTTGAGTTTGGGGGATGATTGTGGTGGTGGTGCAGCGGTGAAGACAGTTATGGTGGTGGTGGGAGAGAGAAATTGCACCTAGTTTAGGTGTCTAATAGAAGTTTATTACTAAATTTGAGTACCTCTGTGATATTGAGGTCAAAATTTTGGAGTAATCTTAATACAAGTGCATAAAGGAGATTAGCAAACTCAATAATCACAATATCAAAGGTGAGAGGAGAGAGTTCTTGATCACCCAGATCAGTGTTCTAAACATCATGCCTATCCACAACCTCCGGCATGTGTACCTTGCAAACATATGAATGGACATAAATGTTGGGATTCTGCTTGCGACCTTGGATTGTGTCGTAGAGAGTGTCGCCCCAAGCGTAGGGCTAGGTCGGCAGTAGCATAATAACCGGTAAGACCGGGTCGAATCCACAGGGACCGAACGCACCCGGCGTGAGAGTTGACTTGCGAATGAAGTTTTTAGCCTTAAAGCGGCAAACTTGGCTTTTGGATTTTGGTTGATGGAATTCACTTAACTTCGTGAACGACTCGGAAGATTAAAAACGGCAAATTAAACTAAGGCGTAGTCTAGGGGATCATAAATACCACAACTAAGGCTAAACCGTTCGACTCTTGATAACCGGCTCTGGACACCGTTAGATGCTCCCGAACGGAAGATTTAGAGATTAAAACCATTTGACTAGAAAATGTGCTTCACAAAGATTAGGATTCTTGTGCCATTTAGACAAACATTTTGATTGACATCGCCCTAAGCATCACACGTGCCAAGTGGTCAAGCCCTTGGCTACGTGAGATCAAAGAGATTAACAAATCCAAATTTTGATACATAAAATTAATCCTAACTCTTTGATCAACAGGAAGTGTTTGCTTTTGAGATGAGAGGAACGGATTAGCCCGAGTCATGGAGTGTTAATCACCCCATGACTAAGCCTACTTAACTACTCACACATTATGCTAGAAAACAAGTCTAGAATTTTGAAGAAAACTAATAACATGCTTAACAATTCTAAAAACTAATTTTTAATGAAGATCCTAGGTTAGCCTACAATATTAGTACTTGAGAAATTATCAAACAATCACTAAGAACAAGAGTTTTCAAAGGATTAAGCTAGAAAATCACAAGACTAAAAACTAGATGAACTTGGAAATAAACTACATATATTGAAAGATCCAATCACGAGGAACAAGATTAATACACGGTAATTAAACGGGAAATGAAAACTTACTTGAGAAAAACTAGAGAGATGAACCTTAAACTCTCTCCAATGGAGGAGAGAGGTGAGAGCAAAACTAACTAAGGAGGAAGATAGTAGGAGAGAGGAGGGAGGAAGGTATTTATACTAAAAGCCATTTACATTGGCTAATTATCCCAAAAACATACTATAAGTGGAAAATTTCCATATATGGAAGATATTAAAACAACCAAAATCTGTCAAAAAATCGCCAAGGATGGGTTTGGATCGATCCAACATCATCATGGATCGATCCAGATGAGTCTGGAGAGTTTTGGGATGATCTGGATCGATCCAACTTCATCATGGATCGATCCAGATGAGTCTGGTCAGGCAGATTTTTTACCCAACTTCGCGGGCACGCCCCGGCTTCGTCCGAACTCGGAATGAGGCGATTCTTGAACCGTTGGAAAGCTCTATGAGTCTACTTTCCAACCCAATTGACCTCATCTTCATAGCCTTTGTATATTGAAAGTTATAAGCCTTTTTCTATCGGTTGGTCAGATTTTCTCAAGGCTCATAACTCCAAATTTCTTGTTCTTTTGTTCCGGACCTTCCTTGAACCTTCCAAAGCTTCTTAAATAGACTTCTAAGCTTCGGCGATTGTCCTCCACGGCATTGCGGGACCTTAGGTACTTCCGGATACAACCGGGGATTATTTGGAGCTTTGGACACACCCTTTTAGCTCCGATTTTCTGAAACTTATCAAAAACACAACTCGCGCAAAATCAATCGTATATAGGCACAAAATGCACGTGTGTGTGACTACAACGAGCGAGATAAGTCCGGATATATACAACATTTGGGGCTTATCAGATTCCACCCCATGTGGGCCGGATGGGAGTGATTTCCTATTGCCTTTAGGATTTCCTATTGTGTTTAGGTTTTCCTATTGGGTTTAGGATTTGTATCTCTATATATACTCTTGTTGTCTCATTTATTTAGTGTGTGGTACCACAATGTAGAGAGAGCGGCAGAGAGTGTGAGAGGGGGGGCCGGTTGTGGCTCCCCGGAGAGAGAGATACACGAGAGAACTGGTGAGGATTTCATTATTGTGAGATTGAGTGTGAGTGTGTAACACAAGAACATAGATTTTCTCCGGATTATAGTGAAGCCCCCCTCCCCGTGGACGTAGGTCCGATTTGGCCGAACCACGTATATTATGTGTAGTGTTTTTCTCTTGATTTTAGTGTTTCTGTGCGAGAGGTGCGTGTTTGGGCACAACAAACTGGTATCAGAGCGGTAGATCAGTTTAAGCCACAGAGATCTAGCAGGATTTGTTCACATCCCGGATTCACGAGAGGTGTATCCCGATTTTGGGGTGCGGAGGTACTCGGTGAGGGATGCAGTGTCAGAGAAGGAGTTGGCCTCATCGCAGATGGTGTGTGAAATCATTTGGGGATTCGAGTCTTTGGTGTGGGCAGAGGGTAGCTGCATTCTCTTGACAGGACATGATGCTAGAGTCGCGGAACGCGGCGATGAAGCTGCGGGCGCTTCTATTGGTGAGCTCATACATCTCGGGTTTGAGGTGTGCGAGTGGAGGCATTCTTTTTGAGGGGGTGCGGTACTCGGATTTTCTGATTGGCTGCGGATTCTGGTTTTGCAAGGATATACTCTTTCAGGTTTATGTACTCTGTTTGGTGGTGCATGGATGCTCGACTGGTTAGTGACACAGACACTTGCCAGAGGTAGCTGATTGGAGGAGGCGACATGGGGGTGTTGCAGACAACTTTGCCCACTCGGTGTGGAGGGGGTGATTGTTGGGATTCCACCCCGTGTGGGCCGGATGGGCTTAGGCCCGGATGAGAGTGACTTCCTATTGCCTTTAGGATTTCCTATTGCGTTTAGGTTTTCCTATTGGGTTTAAGATTTGTATCTCTATATATACTCTTGTTGTCTCATTTATTTAGTGTGTTGTAGCACAATGTAGAGAGAGGGGCAGAGAGTGTGAGAGGGGGGCCAATGTGGCTCCCCGGAGAGAGAGATACACGAGAGAACTGGTGAGGATTTCATTATTGTGAGATTGAGTGTGAGTGTGTAACACAAGAACACGGATTTTCTCCGGATTATAGTGAAACCCCCCTCCCCGTGGATGTAGGTCCGGTTTGGCCAAACCACGTATATTGTGTGTCGTGTTTTTCTCTTGATTTTACTGTTTCTGTGCGAGAGGTGCGTGTTTGGGCACAATAATAAATCAGTCTAAACTTAATTTTAAAGACCCTAACGAAAAGCCATGCACCAACCATAACCAACAAGCAAGTTTTATTGATAATAAAAAATGTTATGTGCAAGGAAGCTTACACCGAACCATACACAGAACGTGAGTGCTTTTTTAAAAACGTGTTTCAAAACACGACTTCATATTCTCACATTACTCATATTTTGTGCATAGTTCAGTGTAAACTTCTTTGCACATAGCATTTCTCATTCATAATCATGCATGTACATATATAAATTATGAAATGTACATATATAAATTCTGAAAGCTATTTGTAATGCTTACCATGCAACACCAATTTTGCGTTTGCTAATTTGTTTTCCTCCGTTTCTCCTAGCATGCCTTCTTACCCTTTCCCTTGTTCTATTTTCTACACCTTCAATTATCTTCATGAGCCATTGAGGTTTCCCAAAGGAGAACATCAGATATCCCATGACAAGTCCACATATTAGTCCAAATCCATAACCAGGCAATATGACGTCCCAATCGAATCCATTTGAAGATTGTGAATCTTCTTCTTGTTGGAACATCAACGGTGGTGATTTTGGGGGGCCAGAATCGCTGCATGGATTTGACATTGGAGGTCCACATAATGCAAAGTTGTCAGTGTAAGAATAATTTGAAAATGTATCAAATTGCTTGCCTCGAGGTATACTTCCTTCCAGTTGATTACGCGAAAGGTTTAGGACTTGAAGCCATATCAAGTTCGCTAGATGTTGAGGGATCTCTCCCATAAGCTTGTTTGATGAGAGGTCTAATGATTCAAGCTTTGTCAAATTCCCAAGTGATGTTGGTATCTGTCCTAAAAGGCTATTGTATGATAAGTTAAGTCCTCAGACTGAATTTAGCCTTCCAATGATCTCTGGAATCTTGCCTTCGAAATGGTTTTCCAATAAATCAATGGCCATGCAGTATGTAAGGACCTTTTCCATTTCAATGAATGATCCTTTGATTACCATATGCAAAGAATAGTAATAATAATCTTCTGCCCCAGGATTTGCCATGTACTGCAATCCTAAATGTCTTTCATCCAGATTCATCATAGCTTGAAATTTTTTGAAATATTTTTTTGGTAGTGGACCCGTTAAATGATTGTCGGACACATCACTAACTTGCAAGCTAGGAAAAGGAAATTTGGTCTTGAAATAGCATTGGTCCATGGAATCTGTTTGATCGCAAGATTAGAATATGCTATTTTGGTAGATGTTCCAACCAATGCGGAAATTCGTCATGGAATTTGTTGTTTCCAAGATCTAAAACTTTGAACTCTCTACAATGGACAAAAGATTTAGGAAATGGCCCTTCAAATCCATTGCTGTTAAGGTTGATGGTTTCCAAACTATTTGCCCTTGTAAATGAATCATGAATGATGCCACAAAAGTTATTCTTTTGCAGATCGAGCACGATTAAATTTTCACCAAATCTATTTGATTCAAGAATGGTGCCAGAAAAGCTATTTGAAGAAAGAATCAGATAGTTAAGGTTTAGGAGCTCAAAGGTTGAATTTGGAACACTACCGAGTTGGTTGTTATGGCTCAAATTAATTGTCTCTAGCGAAATGGACCAAAACTCAAGTGCATGACCAGTTAGTTTGTTATAGCTAAGATCCAAGTACAAGAGTGCAGGTAATTCAAAGATCCAAGATGGGATTGTACCATTGATCAAGTTTCGGTCTATGTGCAAACGCGAAAGTTTTGGCGGTGCAATTGCGTGTGAAGGAAGAGGACCAGTGAGACAATTGTTTGACACAAGCAAGGTCTTAAGTTCTGTCAAGTTTGCATCCCATGAAAAGAAGGGACCTGTGAAATTATTATCTGAAAGGTTCAATATAAAGAGATCTCTAAGATTTGAAATTGAAAATGGGAGGATACCACTAAAATTGTTGAATGAGAGGTCTAAAAATCTGATTCGTGTAAGATTCGAGAGAGATGTAGGAATGGATCCATGGAAATGTTGGTGCAAATCCGGGAGTCTTCGAGAAATCTGAACGGCTTGATAATGGAACCTGTAGAAATTTGCTTCGAGGTACGTTACTGAGTCGCTTTCCGAAAACAGTATTCGCCTCCACCGTTTGGTGTGCACCGGGTTGATAACGAATCTGTTCGCGGATACAACGAAGCCCAATCAATTCAATGATCTTTTGCCTGCGTCTGCACAAACGAAGGACAGACAGAATACCGAGTCGAATTTTTGATCAAATGAACCAAGGATTTGTTAACACCGTTTCTGCAGAGTAACAGTATAACAAATCAAGACAGCAACTAGAAAGTACTTTGGCAGAGTAATGGCGTTATGAAAACAATGCAAAATAATTGTGCCTAGGGCTCTATTTATAGACCCAACCACACCTTTTCGCAGGGGGTTGCACCCTTTCATCAAAGGTCGTACCCTTTCACCAATGTTGCACCCTTTCACCAAGGGACGCACTCTTTCACCAAGAGTCGCACCTTTTCACCAAGAGTCGCACCTTTTCACCAAGTGTCATACCTTTTCACCAAAGGTCGCACCTTTTTCATGTAGCCAACAACCCAAAACTCTTTTAGTAGCTTTCTCAAGGCACATGGAATATTTTGAAAAAAACCCAAATAAAAATCCATTTATTTTGATAAATTTCCAACAATCCCCCACCATTTTCAAAATAAAGAAGAAGAAGCCTTGGTTCCTTTGAAAAGATTTGTGCATCAATGAAGGTATCTCACAATTTTAACCATCACCTAGTGAAACACATCAAAGTTAGTCGGAACGCATGGTAGACTTGTCTTTTAACCAGCAATCCTATAATGACCAACCAGACACGTTTCATGCACGCATCTTACCTAACTTAGGTATTCAAAATTGCAGACACGTGGGTTGGCCGTGTGTCTATATCTTATTTCGTGAGTGCTCTAAAGTTCTAGCCCGTGAACCTATAGAAAGTGGCACCACCCTCACACTCATATAAGTAGACTTTTAAGAATGCCCATGTAATAACAGCATCCACCTAACTAAACCGTTAGAAGTCTATTAAGAGCTAAGTAGCTCACCTCCTCCTTTTAAATTACAGGTGCCAAACACTTTACCATAGGATGGGTGTAACCGAAAAGTGCTTGGCTTCACGACTTATGGTGTAGTTTGCTAATTGAACCAAGGACTTGAAGCTAAACAAGTGTTGGGTTGAGTTTCCACTAGGAGTGATTATATTTTAGTGGGCTTAAGTCTCATCCCCTGTGATGTTTTCCATGTCAAATTTCTTGCAAGACCTTTTGTCAAAAGATCTGCCAGGTTTTGACCTGACTTGACATAATCAATGGTTATCACCCCATCAGTTATCAAATTCCTCACGTAGCTATGTCTAAGTCCAATATGCCTGGACTTACCATTATACACTTGGCTGTAAGCTCGTGATAGTGTCGACTGACTATCACAATGCAAGATATCAGTGGCATAGATTTTGACTACATGGGTATCTCCCACAACATACTTCTCAGCCACTCAGCCTCTTTGCTACCCGATGCTAGTGCCACAAACTCGGCTGCCATAGTCGAATCTGTAATTATGCTTTATTTCTTTGATCCCCAAGAAACTGCTCCACCAAGAGTGAAGACCCATCCACTTGTTGACAAGTGATCTTCATTCTCAGCTATCCAACTAGCATCCGAGTATCCTTCAAGAACCGAAGGATACCCACTATAGACTATCCCGTAGTCAATAGTTTTCTTCAAATACCTCAACACCCGATTAACCGCATTCCAATGAATATCACCCGGGTTATGAGTATACCTACTTAGTTTACCTACCGCATATGTAATGTCCGGTCGAGTAGAAGTCATAGCATACATCAAGCTACCTATCACCCTAGAATATTCTAACTGTGATACCGCTCTACCTGTGTTAGGATATAACTTGACATGTGGATCATAAGGTGTAGAAATAGGAGTACTATCAAAGTGATTAAACTTCTTTAGTATCTTCTCAATATAATGGGATTGAGTAAGAACTAAATTCCTTTCCTCCCTTTTAATTCTAATTCCTAGAATTACATCAGCCACACCCATATCTTTCATACTGAAACTAGATGAAAGCGTATCTTTAGTACTTTGTATGCTATCTAAATTTGTCCCAAAGATAAGCATATCATCCACATATAAACACACAATTACACCTCGGTTTCCGGTGAATTTACTATACACACATTTATCCGATTGGTGTATCCTAAACCCGTTTGATACAATTACCTTATCAAACTTCTCATGCCACTGTTTAGGTGCTTGTTTAAGTCCATAAAGAGACTTAACAAGTTTGCATACTTTGTGTTCTTGACCTTGCACAACAAAACCTTCCGGTAGCTTCATATAAATTTCTTCATCCAATTCACCATTCAAAAATGTTGTTTTCACATCCATTTGCTGAATATGAAGTTTATAAATAGAAGCTATAGCAAGCAGAACTCTAATAGTAGAGATTCTTGCTACCGGTGCATAGGTATCGAAGTAATCAATACCTTCCTTTTGAGTAAAGCCCTTTGCAACTAACCGTGCCTTAAACTTGTCTATTGTGCCATCAACTTTCATTTTCTTCCTGAATTTCATTTACAACCAATGGCTTTGGAACCAGGTGGCAAATTAGCAAGAACCCATGATAGAATCCATTTCATCTGGGATTGCTTCTTTCCAGAAATCACTGTCTTGCGATTTCATAGCCTCCTCGTAGGTCAAGGGATCCGATTCCACATGAAGTGAAAGCATGGTATGATTACATGTAGTATCTCTAGTTCCTTCAACTAGATATACTATAAAGTCAGGACCAAAGGACTTGGCAACTCGAGCCCTTTTACTTCTCCTAAGTTCGACTTGTTCCGTAGGTTCCGCCTATATTTTAGGCCCATAAGAGATTGATTCATTCTCTTCATTAACCTAAGAGATTGATTCATTCTCTTCATTAACCTCTTTCGGAATAGGTACAAACCTATTTTCATAAAATATAGCATCCCGTGATTCAATTATGGTGTTTACCCCATAAAAATCTTCAATTCCTTTCTCACCCAATTTCTTCCTTTTGGGTTCCGACAATCTCACAATTGCTCTACAACCCCAAGTCTTAAAATAACTTAGGTTAGGTTTCTTATTTTTCCATAACTCATATGGAGTTACTTGTGACTTCTTTAGAGGTACCCTATTCAAGATATAGGTAGCGGTAAGTATGGCTTCGCCCCACAAACCAGTGCCCAATCCTGAATTGCTAAGCATAGCATTAACCATCTCTTTTAAAGTCCTATTTTTCTATTCAGCCACTTCATTTTGTTGTGGAGTATACGGTGCCGTTTTCTCATGAATAATTCCTACTGACGCACAGTAATTAGGAAAATAATATTCACCACCCCTATCCGACCTTAAACGTTTTATTATTGTTCCACATTGATTTTCAACCTCAGTTTTGAAAGTGATAAACTTTTCAAGAACTTCATCTTTGGAGTGCAATAAATATACATGACAATACTTAGAAAAATCATCTATGAAAGTTACAAAGTATTTCTTGCCTCCTCTTGTGGGGGTGCTATGCATGTCACATACATCACTATGAATTAATTCTAACAAAGTTGTAGTCCAAGCAACTTTAGGAAATGGAACCCTAGTGATTTTAGTAAGCGAACATACATTGCATTTATCAACCAAATCATAATCATACTTAGGAATTAAATCTAACTTAACCATCATATCCATCTTCCTAGTATTAACATGTCCTAAACGATTATGCCATAAAGAAAGAGAATCAAACAAGTAAGCAAAAACTGTGAATGTGTTATTAATGTTGAGTTTGAACATGCCCTCATACACATAGCCCTTTCCAACAAATGTGCCACTCTTAGACAGAACAAATTTGTCTGCCTCAAACACTATCCTAAAGCCATGCTTATTAAACAGGCTTCAAGATACAAGGTTTTTCCTAACTTCTAGTACATTGTAAACATCAGTCAAAGTTAAAGTCTTCCCATAAGTGAACTCCAAGTCCACTGTGCCTTTGCCTTTGATAGGAGCAGTTGACGAATTTCCCATGTAGAGAACCGAACCGTCATCAACCACTTCATAGTTGGTGAAAAACCTCTTATCATTGCAAACATGGTTTGTAGCCCATGAGTTGATCCACCAGTTTCCGGCATGCCCAACCATGTTAACTTCTGACACAACGGCCAAAAACTTACCCTTTGGACCTGATGCCTCTGGATCCTTCTTCTTCTTTGACTTGCAGTCCTTTTTGAAGTGCCCCGGTTGACCGCAACGCCAACAATCAACCTTTGGCCTTTTCTCTTTCGGGTCATTGCCCCGGTCGTAGCCTCGCTGGTGTTTCTGTTTCTTACGTTTACCTTTATTGGAACCTTTCCCTTCTTCCACAACATGAACTTTGGAGGTACTAGCCCCAAGTTCTTCCTTCTCTTGACGCCTTGTCTATTCCTCCACAGTGAGATGAATAGCCAATTGCTCCAGCGTAAGTTTCTCGGTTTGGTGCTTAAGACTTTTCTTGTAGTCTTTCCAGGAAGGAGGAAGTTTATCGATCACAGAAGACACCACTTTATAACTCATAAATTGAACTGACCAGAAAATTCTTGCTTGTTGCATCCTCAGTCAAGTAACGGCCCTCCAATGATTCCCACATCTCCTTTGTTGTCTCCGTATTTGAATACACGTCAAACAGAGCGTCCGAAAGTGCCTTCAGAACGTGTCCCTTGCAAATGTAGTCATCGTTCTCATGTTTCATCCTCACCCGTGTCTCCTCCAATGTCTCATCTTCTTTCTCCTCCGGATATGGTGTAGTGAGGACATACACGACATTCAATGTCGTGAGCATGAAATGCATCTTCTTTTGCCAACGCTTGAAGTTCCCGCCATCAAACTTGTCCAATTTCACGAAGTCCTGTGTTAATTGTCGCAGAGACCTTGATGCTGATTCCATTCCGAAATACTGTTTTCGATTGTTGGTGCAAATCCGGGAGTCTTCGAGAAATCTGAACGCCTTGATAATTGAACCTGTAGAAACTTGCTTCGAGGCACGTTACTGAGTCGCTTTCTGAAAATAGTATTTGCCCCCACCGTTTGGTGTGCACCGGGTTGATAACAAATCTGTTTGAGGATACAACGAAGCCTGATCAATTCAACGATCTTATGCCTGCGTCCCATAAACGAAGGCCAGATAGAATACCGAGTCGAATTTATGATCAAATGAACCAAGGATTTGTTAACACCGTTTCTGCAGAGTAACAGTGTAACAAATCAAGACAGCAACTAGAAAGTATTTTGGCAGAGTAATGGCGTTATGATAACAATGAAAAATGATTGTGCCTAAGGCTCTATTTATAGACCCAAACGCACCTTTTTGCAGGGGGTTGCACCCTTTCATCAAGGGACGCACCCTTTTATCAAAGGTCGTACCCTTTTACCAAGGTTGCACCCTTTCACCAAGGGACGCACTCTTTCACTAAGAGTCACACCCTTTCACCAAAGTTGCACCCTTTCATCAATGGACGCACCCTTTCACCAAGAGTCGCATCCTTTCACCAAGAGTCGTACCTTTTCACCAAAGGTCGCACCCTTTTCATGTAGCCAACAACCCAAAACTCTTTTAGTAGCTTTCTCAAGGTACAAGGAATATTTTGATAAAAACCCCAAATAAAAAACCATATATTTTGATAAATTTCCAACAGAAAATCACAACCAGAGACAACTAATGACATCAAGGACTTCAGATTACAAATTGAGTTGGGAAATTCTCCAGAAAAACTTGTGTCGAAGAGAACTAATAACTGGAGAGGATAGCTGAAATTCATGAAATTGAGTAATTTACCTGTGAGAGCCGTGTTGCCCACTTGCCCCCCATATACAAATTCTGTAGGTTAGGTAGTTGAAATATTCTGTTAGGAAGTCTACCATGTAAACCACAGTAGTCGAGACGGAGGGTTCTTAGAGAAGTCAAATTGAGCAATGAATTTGGAACCATCGAAGAAGACATGTTTACACCGCCAAGATCAAGATCTTTTATCTTCTATAAATTTTGAATGAGTAACTCAAATCTGCGTTCTAGAGAGATCGAGCGACACTACTTTGTTTAGGAAGGAGACTCCTAGTGGCACTTTGCCAGAAAAACCACAAAAAGAGAGATTGAGGTGTGTCAGTTCAGTGAACCGAGTAAATTCAGGTGAGATACGAGACATGACAAAGTCATTGTAAGCGAGATTGAGGTTTTGAAGGTGGGGAAAGGAGAGGAAAAGACTACTATTAGGATGGATGGTGCCTCGGAGCCAGCTACAGCTAAGATCGAGGCCAATTACCTGACCCGTCTCCGTGTCACAATCGACCCCATCCCACGTGCAACAATCAGAACCGTTTTTCCAAGACTCCATCTTTGGAAAAGAAGAGATTCTACCAAAGCCACAATTCTCAGAAGCAGATTTATTGAACGAAAAGCTACCTTTAAGTTGTAGCAGCGCAGAGGTCTGTTCTTGAGTGCAGAGTTGGGTATGTAAGCAAGTGAATTGGGAAAGGAAGAGTAGAAAGGAGGTAAATAGTTGGTTGTAGAAAAGCCATGCTTGCTAAGAGCCCATGTTTCCTCTTGAACACAGAAAAAAGACAGGTTTACTGACCAAGGAGAAGTATTCGAAATGTTTTATAGGCGAACGCTGCTACGTGCACAGACCATGGTGCATCGACGGTGCACCGACGGCGTCGCCGACGCCATTGTGGGCCCCAACCGATCGATCCGAGCCGTTCATCCTTTTCAAAATCGAATTCCGAGTGGGCCTACGCGGGAATCGAGGCAATCGGACGGCTGTATGAGCTCGATCCAAAATCACCCCATTTCATTCAAAAAAATTTGGATGAAATGGGGTGATTTTGGATCGAGCTCATACAGCCATCCGATTGCCTCGATCCCCGTGTAGGCCCACTCGGAATTCGATTCTAAGAACGATGAACGGCTAGGATCGACCGGTTGGGACCCACAACGTCGTCGGCGACGCCGTCGGTGCATTTGGGTCGGTGCGGGAGGAATTACCGTTTATAGGCATCTGCTACAAACTAAATTAAAGAACATAGCTGCTATTTTGCAGGAACACTTGATGATTAGTTTGTGGATAGTATCCTAGGTTGGTCAGTGACGTTCAAAATGAAGACCTATTGTAGTGATTGGTCATTGGATGGTTCTTCCAATTGTCTTGGTCAGTGACCTTAAAATTCAAAGCACGACTTTGATCCATAATATGTCCAAAAATGTGAGACCTAATTTTAAAGATGAAAATAATTTAACACAAGTTTTTTGTATTATTTGTATTATTTGTATCTTCAGTGATCTTTTAGAAAAATAATAGCCGTTCGTTTGGAAATCAATTATCCGGGTAAGAAAGTTCTTTGACTAATAAAAGTATTATTTTAAATCCAGAATAATTTTTTACTTTTTAGATTTTCCTGGTTGAGTCTGTTATAAGATAAGTTAGAGTCCCAGAATAAATTTAGCCTTGCCAATGATCTCAGGAATCTTGCCTGTGAAATTATTGACAAATCAATGGTTACGAAAATGGTTGGGACTTTCCATTTCAATGGTTGATCCTTTGGATACTCTTCTCAAGGAATCGTAGTAGTATTCACCACACACGTTACCCTCATTCCTTATCTACTGCAATCCTAAATATTTCTCGTCTGCATTCATCGCAGCCTGAAAGCTTTTGAAATATTCTTTTGGCAATGGAACGAAAACAATATATTCGCCAGTAAAACTAGCTTCATTCGAAATCACCCGAACAGAAAATGAAATAAGATAGTGCATGGAATGCAATTTAAGGAATTGGGTATCGCGGCCGTGAATTTAAAAGGAAATAAAAAAATTGGCACCAAAGAAGCTGAACCAGCCGTAGCAGTCGTGTAGTGGGGGGAATCGGATAAAACAAATACGTAGCGGGAATCGGTCGATATGGGTTTGGGTTTTGGGTAGTGGGTTGCAGCGGTATCAGAGGCCCGAAAAACTGTTAAGTAGTCCGATATGGTTTTGAATTTTGGGTAGTGCCGATATAGTGGGGTGTAGATGTATCAGAGGCCCGAAAAACTGTTACGTAGCAGCCTATATTTAAATCCTTAATTGCAGGGGGAATGATCGTAACTAATTAAGTTTTTTGCGAAACTTGGAAATTGACTAGTTCATAGCACTGCCTAGAAAGAAGGGGAAGAAACTATCCCAGTAGTGATACTCCTATAAACTTGGTAAAGCAACTAACTCCTTAAGAATAGGAGAAACAAAGAATTATTCAAATCAAAACGGACAGAGGGGGTGCTGCGCAACCTTGTGCTGACGCAGGCAGCTTTAGGCGCCGTGCTGGCATCGTTCCGACGATCGGAAACGTCCACTGCGTAGAGCTCGTCGAGTACTACAACTCCACCAAAAATCAACCCGATCGAATATCATTAAGTCCCTCATTAGAACTAAAATAACTTGAAAAAAAACAGAACATATAAAACTTGAAACACTGGATGAAAACCATTAAACCCATTTTTTTCAAGTTATTTTAGTTCCGATAATGCACTTAACGATATCCGATCGAATTGATTTTTGGTGGAGTTGTAGTACTAGACGAGCTCTACGCGGTGGACGTTTCCGATTGTCAGAACGATGCCCGCACGGCGCCTAAAGCCGCCGCACAGCACGCTGCACAGCACAAGGCTGCGCAACACCCCCTCTGTCCAATCAAAACATGCTAATGTGCTAATTAACTTGCTTCACTCTGTGGACAATAAATCCATTTCATCTCCACGAAATGTTTTTGTTGACGGAGACACCGTTGCTGGGTTTGTTGTCCGAGGCCCGCAGCGAGCCTCCGATGAATGAAATGGAGACCCCGTAGTGTGATGACTGATGACTAATGACCGGGGGGGTTAGTTTAGAGGCCACCTACTGTTGAAAGCAATCAAAAGAGCATCTAACATTATATGTGTATCTTGCGAAGTGCGAACGCATGTGTTTCCAGTCCTCCTTCCACTCTTCCAACTGGGGTCGAGACGCACACCATTGTAGGGCCCACACCTTCAAGTTGAAGTAAAACTCGGGCGGAGATGATATTGATTTATTGTCCACATGGAGAAGCAAATAGCAGGTAGAACATTTGCAAGGGGCAAGTGAAAGAATAAAAACTCAACTTGTTTTGATTGCATTCTCTTTGGGTTAAGTCATCTATTTGTTTTTTACAGCAGCAGGGGCAGGAGTATTCCAGACCTTGCCGAGACAGAAGTTAGGGCTTGATGCAGAATTCGCTAACCTCTCCTTCAACAAATAGGAAGCCGGTTAAGGATTGGTTCGGTAAGCAATTCAAAACCATGTTTGATAAGATCTCAAATATGTTTATTAATAATCTTTTCTTCATCGTTTCCTTGTTGATTTGGTAATCAAACAGGGCCTGACTGTGGTATATAAGCAGTCTGCCCCAGGCTTCTCTGTTGGCCTTTTAGTATGCCTACTACCTTTTGCTAGTCATTGCCAAAACTAAATTAATAATTTAATAATTTTTTAAAGCAAAATTTGAACGAAAATGTTAGGGTCCATGAAAACTTTCCTTCAGAAAGACGTCTAGTCACAGGGCATGTTCTTTACTTGTTATTTCTTTGCTTTTCAATTACACTTAAAGGCTGGAGGTCTAATCTAGGACTATCGGTTTTTAAGATTATCTGAGAAAAGAGGGGGGGAATTTGCTTCTCTAGTTTTAGTGTAAAGTGGTGGGTTTATTAGTGAATATTATTTATAAATTGGGTGTCCAGATCAACTTAAGCATAAAGTTTACCAAAAAAAAAAAAACTTAAAGCGTAATTTTCTTGGGACACCAATCCCATTGTTCATAGGCGAGGCATTAATTAAAGCCATATATAACGAAAACCTGTGTTGACAATTACCTACAAAAGGAGCAAACAATATCAATTTTTTTGGTTTTTTGCCAGCATATCAAAGCGAGTCAAAATTAACGATTACACTTATTGAATTGGGTGAGGAGCAGCGGAAGAGGTTTGAACAATATGAAATTGAATGGTTCAAATTTTTTCACCAACAGTAGAAGAATTGGATTACCATTTTGTTGTCATGAGAAAAATACATATTCCCTCCAAATGTAGATGATTTTTGTTCGGCACTTTCCTCCTCTCCTTTCCAATCTTTCATGGAGAAACTTGGAGTCAAACTCATATAAGGTCAGCGTCGTTTTGCTTATCAACTTCTTCGGTAAGCAATTTGCGTTTTGGATAAATTACTTCCAACTGGGAAGACGAACTGACCTGAGAAGAAAAAAAATATACTCATCTCATAACAATTAGCAGGTAACCAATTTGCTTATTAGGATAAAGCGCTTACCATCTCACCAAACCCACAGGTATTAGTGAAGGCGCAACTTTATTTCCTTATTTCTTATCGCGCCCAAGCGCCAACGGGTCAACTGAGACTTGGCCCACCCGGCCTCCGCCCCGGCAGGATGCTAGACTTGGCCCACCTAGCCTCCACCCAACACTTTGGTTTTGGAAGCCTAATGTTCGTTCCTCGGTATGAGAATTCCTCTTGCTTCTGGCTGCACTTTTTAATTGTACTTGCATTCGTGTAAAGAGCTACTCTTTACTCGCGATAGAGATATGGCAAGCTTTGATTTGGGTCTGGAGCATGCTAAAAGCGGTGTGGCGTGCTGTGCAATGGCTTTGGAGGCTGTTATGAATCTTATTTGAATCGGTATTCGTTATTTTAGACATTGAGTTTCAACACAATTGGCTGAGTTTTTTTTTTTTTTTCTTCCTCCTAGCATCTTCGTAGGATATGGAATGCACTAGGAGATTTGCAAAATGCCGAGATGAAATTAGGACCGTTTAAAAAACATTCGACGACTCGGATGCCGCACACTAGGGTCATACACTAGGGAGCACACACCTGCACTTTCCCTTACTACATACACACCTTCCCCACTTACACCTCCTCACACCCTATTGACGTGGCACTCTCCCGTTCGCTCTGACTCTCTCTCTCTCTCTCCGTCCCCTCTCTCACGGACTTTCTCTCCCTCTTTCTTCATCACTTTCTCTCTCTCCCCTTCACGTACTCACTCACTTTTCTCAATCTATTTCTCTCTCCTTTTTTAAAAAAAATAAAAAATAAAAATGTTTTTAACTTTTATTTTTTTATATCCAATGTTAGAATATATATATATATATATATATATATATATATATAAATATATATATATTTAAAACCTACTCCACGATATCTATCAAACAAGGCCAATATTGAATATGTAATTATGTGTAGGGAATTTTTTTTTTTTTGTGTAGGATTTTTTTTCACTAGTTTTGAGAAACTAGTAGTAGATTTTAATATTGGTTTTGTTTGATAGATATCGTTGAGATCTTGATTTTTCACTAGTTTTGAGCTCGTGAATTTCATTGGGTTTGAGCTTGGGAATTTCATTGAGTTTGAGCTCTTGATTTTCATTGGGTTTAAGCTCGAATTTCATTGGGATTGTGGTTCTAATTTTTACTGACTTTGAGCTCATGAATTTATCTCGGTTTGAATTTTGTGAATAATAAAAAAAAGCCTACACCCAATTTTTTTTTTCTACACATAATTTATATATTCAATATTGGTTTTGTTTGATAGATGTCGTGGATTAGCTGTTAAAAATATATATGATTTTAATTACATATTCAATATTGGATGTTGTTAGGTCTTTAATTAGTTTTGTTTTGTAATTTGAATAAGACTTTGTGTGTCCCAGTCTTGAAGAGTTAGTTACTTTACCAAGTTTATAGGTGTTTCAGCAGTGGGATAGTTTGTTTAGATTACTAAAAGAGTGGTGAGCTAATTTGTGCAACAATAAGTCCATGTACACAAACTAGCAACTTATTGTTTTGAGTAAATTGCTAGTTTGTGTACGTAGACTTCTTGTTACACAAACTAGCATACCACTAATTTAGGAATCAAAACAAACTATGCACTACTGATACTCCTATAAACTTGGTAAAGCAATTGACTCCTCAAGACTAGACAAACAAAGGCTTACTCAAATTGCAAAATAAAACTAAAGTCCTAACAACATTGCCACCACGAGTATTTAACATTATATATACATATAAAAGGTTCAGCTGAACCCCCTCTCACTTAACGGTAGCGCCGCCCCTGTTCCCACCCCTAAGAAATTTTTGTACTCTCTTCGTTTAGTGTAAGCTCTATCGGCCGAGCTCTCCTTTTTTGGTTGGCACATTTATGACCAATCACACACCTACCAACATTTCCATTTTCCTTTTATTCTAGAGTGTCTGTATAGATAAGGCAAGGAATCATTTTGATTTGTATTTTTTTTAGAGCGGCAGTTCCCTAAGGAAAGTTTGGGAAGATTTTGTTTCCAATAAAGATTGAGAAGAGTATGAAGTTGTGGGAAGATTTCGGTTCCAATGAAGATTGAGAAGATTGTGAAGATGTGAACATTTTGTACATGGAAAGATTTCTTCTTCATCAACTATTGATAGATTGCTTTGTTGCAAAAATTGGATTATGAAGGAATGGAGTGTGACGAATTGGAAATATATCATAAGAGATGCAATGGATCATAAGCGACTGTCTGCTCGAGCGAGTTTATGCATTGCTCGAGCATAAGTAGCCGTTTCTCATTTTCTTTATACATATGAAGACTTTTGGGTTCAGAAAAGATATGGAGATAAGCAACTTTTTTTGAGGTCATTTTTACACTTTTAAACATTTCTAAAGGCTGTGTATTACTGCATCTCGAAGTATCTTGGAGGATCATGAAATCCAAGTGTTAATCACTCAACTTCAAGTGGTTCACTTCATCAACTTTCATTGTCGAATTAAAACCCATTCGTGGAGTTCGAAGTTTTTCTGGAAGGCTTGAGGATTCAAGAATCGGTGATCATGCAAGGGTACGATGTGCGTGGATTCGGCAGGTAGTTCTTAGGACTCGTGGTGAGGATACACGGCAGGTGATAAGAATACTTGTAATCGTACAATAATTTTAGTGCATGATTCTGTAGACACCCCGATTTTGACCCGAGAAACTTATCAAGCATCCCCGATGATGAAAATGCCCGATAGAGCACGCGAAACTTGATTGTGAACTTGGAAACCTCTCCTAAACCTCTCCAAAATAAACCCAAACCTTCACCACCTTCTAGTACATTCAAGATCCTCTTTTTCGATATATAACATGTCCCAATCCATTTTGAAATGAGGGAGATATGCCCATTTTACCAAAACAATTCATTCTTCCGACCTTCTGAGGGTAAAATGGTCACACATTTTGATGTACAAATCATCTTGGGTTCAAACCACTTGGGTTAGAAAGTAGACTTTTCAAGCTTTCCAACGCTTCAAACCATGCGCAAAACGGAGTTCGGTAGCACCCGGAATGGCCCCGCGAAGTTTGGAATTTTGTGCTGTCTCGCCATCCAGGCGCCTGGATTCCCCTATTCCAGGCGCCCGGACTCAATCCAGACGCCTGGATTGCCTTAATGCAGGCGCCTGGACTCTCTCCAGGTACTTGCTGCCCAAGGTCAAGTGAGTGGGGAGGAGCGTCTTGAGGATCTTTCAGGGATTTTTCTGCAGAATATTGTTGAGAGAGAGTAAGGTATTTTGGTGACCCTTTGAACCTCACCTCTAAGGGTTCAAATGACCCATTTTGAACCTTCCTTTGGCTATAAATACCCACCTCTCCTCCTCCATTGAGAGGACCAGCTCTCACCTCTCTCCCTTACTGTTATTCTGTCCAAATATTTCCAGAAACTCATCCCCAAACTGATCCCTCCATTTTCAACCATCAAAACTCAATTTTTCCCCATCCTAACTCCACAAACTCACTTGATTCTACCTACTTTTCATCATCATCAATCAAACCCCCAATCAAACCACCTATAATCAGTTTGATACACTTCCAATAATCAAAATCCAGTCCACTCAACTTTCAAAAATCATCCCAAATAACTCTCCAAAGTTCACAAATCAAGGTTTCAAGGTAGTCTTTCTACCAATATGCTCAAGTAGGCCCTGAGGGGGGACTCAATCAAGTTCTCACTGGTCTTCTATACCAGTAGAGGGCTTGAGAGAGGTTCAAAAATCATCAAGAAGAAATCTGTTTTGTGTATCAGAACTCAATCCAGGCGCTTGGATCATCACTTTCTAGGCGCCTGCATTGAGTCCAGGCGCCTGGATTCAATCCATGCAGGCGCCTGGATCCTCTTCTCTTTTACCATATTTTCTGCTTTTCTTACAGTTTAAATTAGTTCATGGTACATCATTTGCATATATTGATTTTAGGATAATTATTTCTCATATTCTGATCCTCATTTTGATGAGCACTTGGGGGTATTTCATTATCAAATCATCTAAAATCAAACCTCTTTTAAGTTCATATCATGTGTTTGAGGGTCAAGTTTGCTACTGTGTTGTTATACATCTTTTAGAGTGCATATGAGTTAGTTAAAAGCACTGCATTTGGTTACTTACTGTAAAAAATGAAGTTCTGAGTTTGCTGTCTGGATGGCAATCCAGGCGCCTGGATTGGCTCCTTCCAGGCGCCTGGACTCAATCCAGGCGCCTGGATTAACCCTTTCCAGGCGCCTGGATCCTATCCAGGTGTGATGTAATGTGCATTTGTGATCAGTTTCTGAGACATTTTAAGGTATTTTGGAGGCATTTTAGTGGAGATTCAGCATCTTTTGCATATAGATCACCCATTCACAATATTTTGCATAAGCATATATTCATGTTTCATCAATATTCTTGATATATCTATTATGCTCTCACATGAATTTGAATTAAAAGTCCATTTAAACAATATTTTCAAAATCCCTTAAGCATTTAGTAGAGACCGGTGGTTACACCGGGCGCGAGGGGTGCTTTAAATTCCTTCCCCTCGCGTAACCTAGCTCCCGGACCCGAGAAATCTCATTTTGCAAGGCCCAGTAGTATATTTTCTATTTCAAAGGGCAAAAGAGTCATTTTTCAACAGGTTTCTCGGGTACGGTCCTCAAACCCGGGTGGCGATTCCATCCAATCAATCAAAACCGTTTTCCAAACTAATCAATTTCGTGGACACTTTTCCCGCGGGGGTGTTCACAGATTCCTTCCCGTGGTTTTTCCCATTTAGGGTTTCCACATAATTTTTTGTGTCATACGTTTACTCATATTTGTGTGTGATCAATTATCTTTGTTCGGGCTAACATTTAATCCTTGCAGTAGTATAAAAATTTCATTTGGCATCAGAGCAAGGCGCTATTTATTGAAACTTCGTTTCTAAGCGGATCCGTGGTTATCTACTGCAATAGAATTGAGTTCCAATCGTCCCCCGGTACTAGATCAGACAAATTTCGATCATTGGAAAGCCAAGATGGAAGCATATTTGAAGGCCATTGACGAAGATGTTTGGAGTGCATACGAGGTAAAATAGACCCCTCCAATCGTAAACGTTGAAGGAAAAGTTGTTTCGAAGGAAAGTGCAGATTACACGCAAGCTGAGAAAGCAATACGTGCTGCAAATAGCCGAGTACTGAATGTTCTGTTTACTCACGTAGACACTAAGGAATTTCATCGTATCTCAACATGCAAAATTGCAAAGGAAGCTTGGGATATCCTTGTAACCACACATGAGGAGACTAATACGTACAGTGAAGCAAGGAAAATTGCAGTGAGTGACCACATAATTTGAGATGATACGCATGAAGGAGGACGAGAGTTTTGATGAGTTCTATGCGAAACTGAATGATATAGCCAATACCAATTATACTCTCGGTGAGCCTATCTCTAATTTTCGAGTTGTTAAGAAAATTTTAAGATCTTTGCCTGATCGATTTCAAACCAAAGTCGATATTCTTCAAAGTAAGAAAAAACTTCCTGAAATGTCTGTTGAAGAGATTGTAGGTCTTTTCCAGGATTATGAAATTACTCACTTTAAACATGATAAGTACTCCTCAAAATCAGTCTCTAAATCGGTTGAGAAAAATATTGCTTTCTCAAGTGCTCGTAATAAAGGTAATGATTCTGATAGTGATGACATGTATGACATGGAGGCTATTGCTTTGTTCACTAAAAACTTTAAACGTTTTTTTAAGAAAATGCCTACGGAGAATGATAATGTTGTAAAAAAGAATAAGGGTAAAGTTGACTACACTAATTTTAGAGAACGGAAAGGAGTAAAGGGGCCACCTTCGGGCCTAAGTGTATGAGTGTCATGGTTACGGACACCTTGCAGAAGACTGTGCTAATAAGAAAATGAAGCAAAAAGTTTTTAATGTAAAAACTTGGGATGATGACATTGATGAAGAAAAATCTGGTAGTGAGGAGGATGATACTAGTAATGAAAAGAACTTTTTGGCTTTCGTTTCTAGACATCAAGAAAAATCTGTTTTAAAGTCAAAAAGTGATCAATCTATAGATGGTGATAATATAGAGGAGATAGTGGATTTTGATGAACTAAAAGAGGCCTATGATAAATTGTTTGAAGAGAGCTTAAAAATCACGACGCAAAACTCAAAATTGGTTAGCAAAAGTGAAGTTGGTGAATCTGTGTTGGTCAAAGCATTAGCTTCAGCAAGAGAATCATCAGAGTCTTTGGATTATGTTACTCAAGAGAGAAATCAACTAAAAAATGAAGTGGATCATCTTCGTGAAAAAGTTAGAGAACTCGAGCGTCTAAATGTGATAAATAGAGATGAGATAAATGAGTTAACAAATGAATTGAAAAATGCTAATTGTGTTCTTGAGCGTTTTAATGCAGGTTCAAAAGTTCTAGATGAGATTCTTGAATGTCAAAGACCACCTACTAGAACAAGTCTTGGATTTCATGCTGCTTCATCCATTTCGATGGATAAAAAAAGACAAGTATGGCCACTCACACCAAGCAAAAGGAGATTTTTGTGAAAAATTTGGAGAGGCCTACAGCTTTTCTAAATCAAAAAGGGGAAGCAAAGACAAAAACCATTTGGAATCCTGTCACCCCAAATGTTTTTGGTAAGATGAATGGGCATACTCAGAAAGCTATTGTCAAAAAATTTATTCCTATCTGTCATTATTGTGGTATGAAGGGCCATATACGCCCAAATTGTTTTCAATTATATGGTTATCCTGCGTATTTTGGTGCTCATCAAGATAGGTATAATTATAAGAAGAATTTTCATAAATATGTCAGCAATGTGAAACATGTGCCTAAGGTCCAAATGAAAACTGATAGTCATAAAACTAGGCATGTTTGGATTAGGAGGGATAATTTGCATGTCATGGTTGTTCACACCGCTCTTAAAGCTCGTAACACGCACATGTGGTATCTAGATAGTGGATATTTCTAGACACATGTCTGGAGAAAAAACTTTATTTACAAATCTTGAAAAATATGATGGAGGCTTTGTTACTTTTGGAGATGGCAGTGAATCAAAGGTGGTAGGTAGAGGTTCTATACAAGCCCAGGTATCACTTCTGTAGAAAATGTTCTTTATGTTGAAGGGCCAAAAGCAAATTTAATTAGTATGCATGGTAGTAGGATCAATGATAATTGTTATGGTGTTGCTCCATTAGAAAATATATCTTGTCATTCGTCTAAGTTCGAAGAAATTGACCTGTGGCATCAACATTTAGGTCATATTAACTATAAGGATCTTGTTACCTTAACAAATAAGGATCTTATTCGAGGTCTGCCAAAATTGAGTAAACCATCTAGTCAATTGTGCGGGCCTTGTCAAATAGGAAAGCAAACTAAGGCTATTCATAAAAAGATGAATGGTATTGCCACCTTGAGACCATTAGAATTGCTTCATATGGACTTGATGGGTCCATCCAGAGTTGAAAGTATAGCAGGGAGTAAATATATTCTAGTTATTGTTGATGATTTTTCTCGTTACTCTTGGGTTAGTTTTCTGCATAAAAAATCAGATACAGTTACAAAATTTAAGGCTTTGTCAACAGTGTTCAAAATGAGAAAGATAAGAAAATTGGTTGCATTGTTTGTATTTGTTCTGATCATGGTAAAGAGTTCGAAAATATCGAGTATTTAAGTTCTGTGATGATCTAGGTATAAATCATGAATTTTCTGCTCCTAAAACTCCGCAACCAAATAGAGTTGTTGAACGTAAGAACAGGGTGATTCAGGAAATGGCCCGTGTCATGCTTCATTCACGAAAGATTGCACTTAGATTTTGGGCTGAAGCTGTTAACACAGCTTGCTACATTATCAATCGCGTGTATCTTCGCCCAGGTACTAAAAACACCCCTTATAAATTGTGGAAAGGAAAGAAGCCTAATGTAAAATATTCCAGAACTTTTGGGAGCAAGTGTTATATATTGAAAGATAGAGAAAAACTGGGTAAATTTGATTCACGGAGTGACGAGGGTATCTTCTTAGGCTATTCTCCAAAAAGTTGTGCTTTTCGAGTTTATAACCTGCGTACATACACTATAATGGAATCTATCAATGTTGTTTTCGATGACATGTCTTATACCAAGTTTGATGCAAATAATAATGATGTTTTTTAGTTTGTTAATATTCAGGACAAGATAGTGGACATGGATTTGCAGGAAAATGGAGAAAGTGAGGATAAAGAAGAAGAAGATGAAGTAGAAATCAAGACCAAAGAACAAGAAGAGCCAATGGTACTCACTGATGAATTAAGACCATCAGCTCGGGTAAAGCTGAACCATCCTGACTCTCAAGTAATTGGAAAGGTAACTGATCCTATGAAAACATGCAGGCAGATTCGAGATGAGGTAACCTTCGTATGCTATGTGTCTTTAGTTGAACCTAAAAATGTCAAAGAAGCCTTACTTGACGAGTGTTGGATAAAGGCTATGCATGATGAGCTACATCAGTTTTGAAAGAAACGATGTGTGGGAATTGGTTCCAAAACCCAACGACACGAACATCATTGGGATTAAATGGGTGTTCAAAAATAAAACGAACGAAGGAGTAGTTGTCCGGAACAAGGCTAGACTTGTGGCACAAGGGTATACTCAAGTCGAAGGTGTAGACCTTGATGAAACTTTTGCACCCGTAGCCCGTTTAGAATCCATTAGGTATGTTAGCTGTTGCTTGTCACATGAGGTTTAAGTTATATCAGATGGATGTAAAAACTGCGTTCCTAAATGGTATAATTAAAACGAACGAAGAGGTCTTTTATTTAAGGCAAGGAATTATTTTGATTTGTATTTTTTTGAGAGCGGTAGTTCCCTAAGGAAAGTTTGGGAAGATTTTGTTTCCAACAAAGATTGAGAAGAGTATGAAGTTTTGGGAAGATTTTGGTTCCAATGAAGATTGAGAAGATTGTGACGATGTGAACATTTTTTACATGGAAAGATTTCTTCTTCATCAAATATGGATAGATTGCTTTGTTGCAAAAATTGGATTATGAAGGAAAGGAATGTGACGAATTTGAAAGATATCGTAAGAGATGCAGTGGATCATAAGCCACTGTCTGCTCGAGCGAGTTTATACGTAAGTAGCTGTTTCTCATTTTCTCGGGTTCAGAAAAGATATGGAGATAAGCCAACTTTTTCTGAGGTCATTTTTACACTCTTAAACTTTTATGAAGGCTGTGTATTACTGCATCTTGAAGTATCTTGGAGGATCATGAAATCCAATTGTGCTAATCACTCAACTTCAAGAGGTTCACTCCATCAACTTTCATTGTCGAGTTAAAACCCTTTCGTGGAGTTCGAAAGGTATTTCTGGAAGGCTTGAGGATTCAAGAATCGTTGATCATGCAAGGTACGATGTGCGTGGATTCAGCAGGTAGTTCTTAGAACTCGTGGTGAGGATACACAGTCAGGTGATAAGAATACTTGTAATCGTACAATAATTTTAGTGCATAATTCCTTCCCGTGGTTTTTCCCATTTAGGGTTTGCACGTAAATTTTTGTGTCGTACGTTTACTCATATTTGTGTGTGATCAATTATCTTTGTTCGGGCTAACATTGAATCCTTGCAGTAGTATAAAAATTTCACTTAGTAACAAAGAATCTCTTGAAGGCACAACTGCTTTAGTCACACCCTCGGGCCTAAATCCTGGAAACCGCAACCACCCACAAGCCACCGGTATCGAATAAAGCAAAGTTCCTGCTAGAATCATACACCAGACCTCCGGATCTTGTCAGTGACAACCTTATGCAACTAGACTACAATAGAGGTATTCCACTTACCACTGGTGTAGAAAACAATAGAAGACTTAGCCCAAGATAATGCAACCAAAACGTGTTAAGTTTTTGTTCTTTCATTTGCCGCTAGCCAGAGTTAAAAAATGTACTAGTTGCTAGCTTTCTCCACGTTTGTCATTGTTCAAGTAGGGTCCTACAGCGTGGTGTGTCTCCGCCCTTGCGGGTGCCGGGTTGAGTAGAAAGATGAGTGGAAACACTTGCGTTCGCAATTTTCCCATGTAACATTGACGCTTTTTTATGGCTTTTTTCAGCAGTAGTTCCTGAACTAACACCACTGCCATCAGGCAACAGGTCCATTTCCGCTGTCGAAGATCCCATTGCGTGATTCCGAGGCCTACTATTAAGTTTTTTTTTTAAAACTGGATATCCGGGCCAGCTTTCGCACACGTCGACTAATTCCGGAGCTCTAGAAGCAACGACCGGGTATGATCCTAGTGACCCCAAGAGTTTGCTGGCAAGGAGAATTGAATCTGAGATCTGGGGTGGGAGCAAAATGTTTTAAATAACTTGCTTCTCTATGTGGACCTTGGGTTCGTCCCTGAGTCCCCTCTTTCCCCTTTCTCTTTCTTGACAAATTTGGAAGATTTTGTGAGAAAATGGTGAAGATAGAAAAGGGAAAAGGGTTTTCAACAAGTGATCTGATTCTGTTCACTGACCAGATCTGGAAAATGGTCAAGGAAGCTGAAAAACTAAAAGAAAGACTGCCGCTCTGTTTCCTATTTCCGTTTTGGCTTATTTTGCCTGTACCAGACAGTGAACCGGACACACCAACACGTACTGGAAACCAACCGGTTCTATATGTGATTTTTAATCACCGGTGAATATCCATAACGTACGGAAGCCTCAAATCACAATACGAACCTATTGAAACAGTACATCTCGGCCGATTTTAAAAAGTATGGTTGAGACCACAACGCAAGATAATATTTTGGTTACCGTCCCAATTGCGAGATTCCTTTTAGCAACCTTATGGAGGGGTGTGTCAATCAAACAAATCCTGTTTGTATCATACAAGGTGCTGGATGGTTCTCTTCCCAGAATATGCGTACGGGAGATTTCCCTTTATCATTGTATGCAAGTTTTCAATTACGGAAAGAACGCCGGAGGTTATCGTATGAGAGATGAAGTGTCCATAAAACGTAAAGAAAGCGACCATTTGCAACTTCCACTGCCTCCATTGTCCTAGTATGGCAGTATCGAAGTTTGGAAACTCGGGACAATTGTGGGGAGGAGAAAAGATCTAAAAAGAATAGCGAAAAGTATTTTTGTGAAACCAGAGGATAAGAAAGTTCGAACTTTGGCATGTCTTTGGATTTGAAAGTAGTGAAGCCACCGTCATTGATTCTTTTGGAAACTGTCCCGGTCATATCCTCTGGTTCAGCGAAAATAATACTCCACCATTGTTTTCCTATCTATTCACCTTATTCTCCCGAGTTTCCAAACTTTGGAATTCGGTCCATTGAGGGTGTGGTAGTGGCAATTCGTTGCCTTCTTTGAATCTTACAGACACTTCATATCCTCCGGCCGAGTCATGCTACAATGTACACCCTTTGCATATGAGATTTTATGGCTCAAATATGTGATTTTGTGGCACAAAATATGAGATAATATGAGATTTTGTGGCACAAAATATGAGATTTTGTGGCTAGATATATGAAATGGCATATGGTATGCACCCCACACGGATGGACGGCCGAGATTGCGCCACATATGATGTGTGGGGATTTGTGCCACCTTTGACCATTGACTATATGAGATAGTGTGTATTTCGATATGAGATTTTATGGACTTTAGTATTTATTATTGTGATGACCGATATGAGATTTTATGGCTCTAAATATGAGATTTTGTGTTCCAATATGAGATTTTGTGGCTCAAAATATGTGATTTTGTGGCTCCAAATATGAGATTTTGTGACTCCAAATATGAGATCCACACAAGTCCGCACGGTCCGCACCAAGTCCGCATGGATCCAATATGAGATTGTGTGGCTCCAAATATGAGATTTTGTGGAAATATATGAGATTTTGAGACTATTCATATGAGTGTGCATACCATATGCATTTCGTATTTATAGCAACAAAATTTCATATTTAAAGCCATAAAATCTCATATTTTGAGTCACAAAATCTCATATTGAGTAATTTTTAGAGGGTGTACATTGTAGCATGACCCCCTCCGGCATTCTTTCATACTAGAGAACTCTCACGCGATGCCAAAAGGAAACTTCCCGCACGGGCATGAGGTGAAGTGATCCTTCCACTACTTTTTTAAGGTCTGTTGTGTTGTTAACAAATTGGATTTTTTATTCAGAAGCTTGGGTAAAAGCAATCTCGCAATTGAGACCGTAACCAATATATTATCTTGCATTATGGTTTCAACCATAATTTGGGCATTCAAGACGGTTTCTCTAAAAGGCAAAAATATTTGGACAAAATTAAAAGAATTTGGTTTTCTCACATCTTATTCTTACGTAGCCTTTTACATCCATTAAATGATTTAAATCGACAACAACTGAGAGATATATAATTGTCAATGTTGCCCCCAATCGACGGGGGACAAGCTGGAGTCAAATAACTCTTTGTCAATGGCAACTCATTTGCTCAAACACCTCGAACGACTGGGACGTGTGGAATACGATCAATTTTATTCGTCCTGGGAATGGATTGGAAGAGGCCTTCCAGCAACTTCCCCTTCACAAGCCTTTGGAAACTTACATTCAAAGAATCTACTTTCACCATCTAACCTGCACCTCTTTTTCAGGATCTCCCCCAAAAACAGCTACAAAAAATCCAAAAACGACAATAATAGTTCAAATGCATTACAAACAATAGATTCATAGTTTTGAAAATTAGTGTGTGAAATTAATGAAAAATGTGGCATTAGTTGTGCGAACACTCACATACCATCGGTTCTCAAATTGGTAAAGTTGACCTCATTCATTTTTTGCTAATTGAGAAGTTGAAGTGAAGTTGTCTGTTAAATGGAGGCTTTGAAATGCATAATTTAGATAACTGTTTGGATTTTACAGCAGTTTCTTCAAATTCGGTCAAAATCTTGACCTTCCCCAATCCGAACGCAAGTAGTACCAATTCCTTAGTGTTTTATTTTTAGAAGCAGCAGGGGTTGGCTTAAAGCCTAAAATGCAACTGTTTATTTTTATTTTTTTTCATAGGTGAAGAAATTTTCATCTATCACGAGAATAAAAAATGACCCTCAAGAATTTCTAATTTTTAGGGTTCCTCTTAGTCAAAATAGATTCTTTGAATGTACAGTTAAGTTGTAAAATCCTAATTATAGAGTTCAGTTGGCTGTAATGGGTTTTACGGGTCCTATTTGAGCTCTGTATATTTTATATTAAAGAGAAACAAAAAAACAAGGCACTCTATCAAAAAAAAAAAAAAACCAGAGCGTCTTCAAATTCCCTTCTTGGAATCTTCTCCATCATGCAACTTCGTCTACAAAAGAGAGCCGCTTTGCAACATAGCATCGGTGTTGGAGCTAATGAGTTGGGAAATGTGGAATTTAACACTTAAAAATTGATGGGATTTGAGGAAGAAAGAAAATGTTGGGGAATTGAGTAAGAAGAAGAAGAGGAAGATGATAAAGAATTTGAAGAGGGAAGAATTAATGGGCAGGGTCTTAATTTTGAATGTGGCAGTAGGTTGGGTCAAAGAGGCTGAGTTGGGGTGACGATTGTGGTGGTGGTGTGGCGGTGGAGGCAGTTGTGGCGGTGGTGGTGGGAGTGAGAGAAATTAGCACATAGTTAGCATATAATGGAAATAATAACTTTGTTAGCAATCTATTGGCCTTTTAGGATGCCTACTACCTTTTGCTAGGCAACTGTATAAACTGTCCCCAGTGATTTCCGCTACACAATCCAATCAATTTGATTAAAGGCCACCCCTGTTTTCTCCTAACCAAAGGTTTGTTTGACATACCAAAGTGTTGAAACTTGTGGCTCATATAGAGACGTGCCAAGAAGTTCTAATGAAGGCCAGATGCCGAACGAAACGGACGATGTTGCTAACCAACAATGTAATTTTCTCCTAACCAAGTTGCTTAACCAACGGACGATGTTGCTTGACATACCCCTGTTTTCTCCTAACCATGTTGCTTAACCAACGATGGAATTTTCTGCATAGAGAATACTGGCTTGGCAATCTTCTCAAACAAGTTTGTGTACTCTGACGTTCATGAAGTTCACTGGTTGGAAATTTTGATTGTCCATTCAAATTAAATTTTTTTCTTCTTTTACATGTAGGTTTGTGGGTTGAAAGAGAAGATCGGTGTTTCGTGACTTTTTGCTAGAGATATAGAGATACGAACATATGCCCGTGCTAGTTGGACATAGTTGTAGACTTTTCCTTGACGGAAATTACTTTCTTTTTGTTGTCAAGTCTTTTAGTCTACTTTTGGGATATAGATGTCTAGGGTGGACGTGGACACTAATAATTTTCTTGTATTTAGAGTTAATATAGTACTTAATTTTTGAATGTTGTG
Source organism: Vaccinium vitis-idaea (assembly GCA_963854785.1). Classification (NCBI taxonomy): domain Eukaryota; kingdom Viridiplantae; phylum Streptophyta; class Magnoliopsida; order Ericales; family Ericaceae; genus Vaccinium; species Vaccinium vitis-idaea. The sequence goes on along the minus strand of OY978222.1, from coordinate 10,026,490 downwards.
GCATATTGTTTATAAATGGATATTCAGTTGCTTTATATATATAGTTTGGCATGAGCTTGGTTTGAATGAGATTAATGTTGTTGAAACTGTGCGGGACAGATTTCAACATGTAATGAATACAACATTAAAATGCTATTAAAAAATACTAGCTCATAAACGTTATAGCATTTTGTGGAAGCTATTAATAAGACCTCAAATACAACATTCTCTATGTCAAACATAGGTTCCCATAAATGCAATTGAAAGTTACACCTAACATACTCAAAACGCTATTGATAACAATATCAACTATAGGATTCGAAAAATGCTATGGAAAGTATGCCAAATATAGTCATCCAAGAATGCTAGCTATAGAAAAACCCAGACCATTTTATAGCGCCGCCTAACACAGCGATTTCCAAAACGCTATGTATACCTTTCATAGCATTTTTCGCCTGCTATAAAAAGCCACTTTTCTTGTAGTATGGTCAACTGCCTGTTTTCTGCTAGTTTTTCTTTAGGGTAACTTTTTTCTACTTGGTGGGATTTTGAAAATAAGTTCCGTTGGGAATGTCATGGCCTGGTGATTGTAGTATGGTACAAGAAAAAAAAAAGAAAAAGGAAACAAAACTGAAAACGACATCCGACGGCTGAGATGCACTCGGTGCACTGTGTCCGCTGTTGTTTCCTGTTTTTTTCCCTTTTCCAAACACTTTCCGCAAGAGCATCTCCATCTGTCTATTAGGGAGGGTTTTTAATTAGTTAGGTTTTCATTGACTCAACACAGTTTAAAGAGCAATGGAAGCAAAAGTTTTTCTCCAGTTCCACTGACTTAAGTTTTGTCTTTATTCAAAATATTTTAGACAATATTCAAGAAAAGCAAGCTTAAGCCGGCTTAAACTGCTTTTCATATTTTTATCTTGGATATTTCCCAAAATATTTGGGTAAAAGTCATAATTTTACCCAATTTCGATTCCTCTCGTCGAGACGAATCTATAATCACCAAAAGTTTGATGCAAAGCTAACAAACGCAACAAAAAAATAAAATAAAATCCTTAAGTCAATGGCACTGGAACAACCCGTTGGTGTGACACTTTTCTATTCAAGTCAACTGCCCAAAACAAGTTAACTTTGGTAGATAGAGAAAGAGAAGAGAGAGAAAGAGTGAGGTAGTGTAGTCCTTAGTCAGATAATGCGCGAGCGGGTGCAAGTGCGAGTGAAAAATAATGAAAAATAATTTCCACATTTAACTCTTTCTGTCATATGAGGTACCTTTAACAAACATTTTTTGAAGTGTGAAAGGAGGGAGGATGGGATGTTGCTGTGCATAACCTGCACAACAGCTGCGTGCAATGGAAAATGTTATCGTTTTGCTTGGTTTGCCAATGAGAGTGGGACCCATTTTCAGATCCCACACAATCGATCCGAACTATTGAATAATTTTAAAATAATTATTCACATGGTCTTGAAAAAAATTAGGCCCATTGGATATTTTTACGTAATCGATCTAATTCATTTGATTTTCATTCAGAATTCAGGACCCTGTAGTTTGAAAAAATCTTTAAGAAAAGTTATACAATTGTGCGCCCGGTAATCTATTGATCTGAACCATACGTAATGTAGGGCTTTTTGAGAAGAGCATCCAGTAAAAAAATTATCCTATTCAGACATCGATAGGTATCAAAAAATTTAAAAAATGAGTTTTTTTTTTATACCTATCGATGTCCAATCATGATAATTTTTTTGTTGGATGCTTTTCTTGACGAGCCCTATAATACCTATGGTTCAGATCAATGATTTACTTATCGCAAAATTATAACTTTTTTTGAAGATTCTTTCAAACTACAGGGTTCTGAATTCTGAATGAAAATCAGACAAATTAGATCAATTACGTAAAACTATCCAATGAGTCTGATTTTTTTCAAGACCACTTGAATAATTATTTAAAATTATTCAATGGTTCGGATCAATTGTGTAGAATCTGAAAATGGGTCCCACAAAATTACATTGGGCAAACCAAGCAAAACGGCAACATTTTCCATTGCACAGCACAGCAGCTGCTGTGCAGGTTAAGCACAGCAGCATCCGCTCCTCCGTGAAAAGAGATTCTCTAAGGACTTGGCTGCTGAAAGACATGCAACAATCTTTACTTTAGGTACAATAAATTATAATGTATGATATTATTAGATGTATCTAAGTGCTACTATGATATGCTATAACAATATTTCAAGATTTTGTGATCAATATATTTCGAGAATAACTAGTTAATTAATTTATCAAGACCATTGGGAAGAAACTCAAATGATTGGACTTAATTTCAAAATGTTATCTTTGGCCCCGACTAGGGGTACAGGTTTTTAGGACCAGAAAATGTACAGAATGCAACAGAAGACCCACATTTGGGTCCCAAACAAATGATCTGAACCATTCATTAATTTTACAATAATTTTTTGATTGGTCCCGCGAAAAATCAGCTCAACGCGAAAATGAAACATGGGAATATTGGCTCAACCACTTACGCATATTGGGTTGAGCTGATTTTTCGCGAGGGCACTCAAAAATTATTTTAAGATTAATGAATGGTTTGGATAATTTGTTTGGGATTTAAAAGTAGGCCCCATACGAGTTCTGTCCATTTTCTGTACATGTTGTTTCTATACCCTTAGGATTACACGTTATCTTTGAAGATTTGAACTCTCATACAGTCATACGTTCGGAATCAAATCTTCAGTTTCAAAATTTTTTTATTCCTATGTTCCGGTGCATTTTCAGCCATTGGATCATAAAAAAATTTTAAAACAAAAAATAAAATACATGCAATCCAACGACCCAAAACAGTTGGGCACAGAGGTACACAATTTTTTCAGAACAAACGATCTTACACCCACACGTTCGGTCCCTTTGAGTTCTATTCCTTACTCGGCCCAATATTGCTGAGGAGGCCGTAAAGACAACATGGGATTGAAAAATGAAATGGCAATCGATTTTAGCATACCCTTTTCATCCAAATACACTTCTCTTTTGTCATTTTGTATTTGAAATTAAAAAATTATACCCCTCCATTCCTTTTTAATTGTTGAGTATTCCATTTTTGGATGTCCCTGTGTGTTTTGAAAAGTTAATGCATGAAAATTGTACAATTGTCGTTTTGCCCTTTTTGAAAAGTTAATTGGTAAAGAGTTAATCGGTAAAAGTGAAGGATTATTTTGAAAAGTGGAGGTAAAAATTAATATGAAAGTTGCAAAGTGGAGGTAAAAGTTGATGTGAAATGAGTAATGAGTAATGATGATACCCTTATAAAAAAAAGAGAGTAATGATGATACTTTAATAAATTGGATTCACGAAGCAACACACTTAAAAAGAGACGGAGGGAGTACTTCCTACATCTAAATTTCACATATGAAAAGAATAATCTTGTAATTTAGCATAAATAAAAATACCAATGTCGTTGATGGTTGGTTCCACCTTTGTTTGTCGTTAATGGTTGATCATTGTTGTTTGTTGTTGAATTGTTGTTGACCTCTCCACTGTGAGTTAGGGGTTCCACGTGTGGGGGAGTGTTAGAACTTGTCCCACATTGGTTTATTATAACCTCTGAGTCTAGTATATGAACCTAGCTGCCTCTCCATGCTTTAATAGATGAATTCAATCGGCTAATTACGGAGTTGGAAGCAATTGACGCCAAGATTGAGGAGGAAGACAAGGTGATCATTTTGTTGGTTTCATTGCCACCGTCATGTGAGCATATTCGCACTACATTGGTATGTGGGTAAGACACACTCAAGCTTGATGAAGTTATTGCTACACTCCTATCCCATGAGTCGATGTGGAGGAATGAGAGCGAAAGGCTATTGGAGAAGCTAGAGGGTGAACAACCGAGAGGCAAAGTGTGTTCAAGCCCAGGGGGCGCTCATACTCGAGAGGTGGCGAGTCGCAATGGGTTGATAAAATGAAGTGTTATTTTTGTGAGAAGATGGATATATAGTGATATATTGCCCAAAGCTCAAAGCAAAGGAGGAGAAAGAGAGAGAGAAATACGAAGCGGCAGTGGTTGAGAGTTTTACCTAAAATGAGGGAGATTTGTTGGTGCAAATCCTGGAGTCTTCGAGAAATTTGAACGCCTTGATGGAGAAACCTGTTGAAACTTGCTTCGAGGCACGTTACTGAGTCGCTTTCCGAAAACAGTATCTGCCCCCACTGTTTGGTGTGCACCGGGTTGATAGCGAATTTGTTCGAGGATAAAACGAAACCCGATCAATTCAATGATCTTCTGCATGCGTCTGCACAAATGAAGGACGGACAGAATACCAAATCGTATTTGTGATCAAATGAACCAAGGATTTGTTAACATCGTTTCTACAGAATAACGGTGCAACAATAAACAAGGAAGCGATTTATAGTAATTTCGGCAGGGTAACGGGGCTGAAAACTTGTTTTTCAGTATTGAATGAATGTGACTTGGGTTCTATTTATGGGCCCAAAGATACCTTTTTGCATGGGGTGCACCCTTTCATCAAGGGTTACATCCTTTGAGCAAGAGGTTGCACCCTTTTCACCAAGATTGCACCCTTTTACCAAAAGACGCACCCTTTCACCAAAGGTCACACCCTTTTACCAAGAGTCACCCCCTTTTACGAAGTGGTGCCAAAACTGGCACCCAAATTTTCGTACAGAACCTTTGGTACCGGTTCCTATATAGTTACATGGTACTGGTACCACATCTCGCAGCCCACTTTCTGGTCCCTGAGGTACCGGTACCAGTTAACCTGTGCCGGTTAACCTGGTACTGGTACCGCACCCACCAAAACGTCACAACCCACTTTTTGGTCCTTAAGGTACTGGTGCCAATTAACCTAGTACTGGTACCATAGAAGCCAAGCCAAAAATGAACTTACCAGACGTGCTCTGTTATATTAACCATTCAACCTTCCTATCCTAGCAAACGAGGAACAAAACCAAAAACACTACAAATAAACTTCCTAAAGGACAAGGAATAATTTGATAAAAACCCCAAATAAAAACCCATTTATTTTGATAAATTCCAACAAGATTTGCTTACGGTAACTTCCAAAGGTATGGATCATTTTGGTTGGGTTATGGATTCTGGTTGTTCTTTTCACATGTTTTCAAATCAAAATTATTTTCTTTCGCATGAGGCTTGTGATAAAAGTTTCGTTAGAACGGTAAACAACACACTGAATAAGATTGTTGGAATAGGAACGGTACGTTTTCGGATGGCCGATGAAAGGTTTATGAGGTTGACTGGAGTCTGACGTGCCTGGATTGAGGAAAAATCTAATTTCGTTGGGAATGTTAGATTCGAAGGTGTAAGGACCCGTATTTTTGCATAATTTTTTGGAAATAATGTTGGGTAAATGTGAGGATTTAAATTTTGACTTAAAGGGGTCAATGTGATGGTAGTGGATTGCATTTGGATCCTTTTAAAATGCATTTTAAGGATAAGGGGGGTGCAAGTGCATAAATGTGTGTGGTGTGAAATTTTCCCAACATAACACACCCCTCTCTCCCTCCATTAGCCCTGGCTCTCTCTTTCTCTCCCTCTCTCAAAAATCTTCCATAAACACACCTCAAATCTCAACCAAAATCAAATTCTTTCAAGGTTCTACCATAAAATCTTCTCCTCTACGTGATCTCAAGCTTGGGTTGCGTTGGTTTTGCCTTGAAATGAGACATTTCGGATTTGGTAGCTCAAGAACTTAGGGGTTTGCTTTCTCAACTCATTTGGAGCATAAATCTTGAGGTAGGGGAACAAATTCTACTCCCTCTAGTTGTATCCATGTGATATGTTGCATATATCTTGTTCTTGCTCTTCCAATTGCTCAAAATCATGATTTTTCTTACTAAGTGGGCTTTGTTCAATTTGAGTTTATGATCTATGGGTTGAGTAGTTGTTTGTTGCAATTGGTGGTTGTTTTACCCTCCCTCCATGCCCATTAGTTGCTTGACATTTCTAATTTTTTGGCCTAAAACATCATGTATGCACTTGGGTTGAAGTTTCATGCTTTGGGAAAAATTCACAGAAAATCTGGATTTTCAGAACCAGTCGTGCAAAAACCTCCAACCGGTTGGGCACTTCGGAAAATTTCGCTCGAATCTGTCTCTGCCCAACCTGTTGGGCAAAAACCTCCAACTGGTTGGGCTTTTCTGAAAAAGTGTTCTTGTCTCTGTCTTGGCCCAACTAGTTGGGCAAAAACCTCCAACTGGTTGGAAAACGCTAAAATATTATATTTTCATCCTTTATCCTCCCATTGAATATTGGACACATCGACATCCCTCCAACTTTATCTTGGCAACAAATGGGTTTTGAATCAAAAGTGTTTTATGGATAAATGTGAATACTAGGGCTACCATTCGGTGTGTCTCTAGCCATGGGTGAACGGAGCCCACAAAATCCGACAGAGGGATAATTCCCTATTAAAAATAAATGGATATTTTGAGAAGTTTTTGGAAATAGAATATTTCATGAAAGATATGACATTTTGGTATAATTGGATACTTGGATATGTTCTTGGACACGTGAATTTTCCTTGGGATACTTGGACACATTTTTTGACTAACCTTAATGTTCTTAGCGAAAATTTGTTTTTGTACACGCTATTGAGAATTTGGTGAGTACTTGGGCTTTTGATGAACATTTAGGCTATTTTTTAACATACCGACATTTCCTTGGACACATGAATCCTTGTTGGATGAAGTGGAGGATTGCACCATGGTTTGTGAAAATGAGAGAAGGCAGGATGGTAAAGAATAGATGAGACGTTACAAATTTAGGATGAGTGTGTGTGGTTGATGAGCGGATATGTTTTAAGATAGAAAGAGTCATGTTATAATAACGTTGGTCTATTATACTATTCTTACGGACTGGATAAGAGTATTTGGGACGTATACACCCTAGTACGGGTTACCGGACCTAAAACTTCTCGATATATGTACAGATAGAGTTCATAGAGGAGTTGAAGTGAAAAAGTGAGTTTAAGTACTTAGCACGTATGAAACGCTCAAGATTTTAATAAAAAAAGTTTTCATGAACGAAGGCGACAAGTTTATAAATGTTAACACATGGACTTTTAACTTGATTCATATATCATTCATGAGTCATCACTTTTTAACATGAAACATCGTATTTGTCGAACTACCGTGTTTGTCTCATGCTCATTTCATGTGCACTTATCATCTTTATACACCTAGCGTTAGTAGAATGGTTTTCCTACTGGGCTAGTATAGCTCAACCTATCAATTTTCAGGTACCCATCAAGGAGCATGACATGGAGTACTTGGAGTGCATACGTACATTGGTTTTGAAAGCTAAATGGAGGAGTTACGTAGTCATCTTAGAACTTATATTTTGTTAAGGTGATTTTGTAACTTAATCAAGTTTTCTCTTTTGACATGGAATTGTAAACACTATTGAAACTTATGTAGTTGCATATTGGGGTTTGCGAGTACCCTTAGATTACTGTAACCTGTTGATTATTATATTTCTATGTCTTACGTGGAATTTGACGTGGCTCGTGGACTTGTTGACCATTCACGTAGAATTTTCTTTATGAATTATCCTTTAAATTTTCGAGGGCGTGACAAAAGGGTTGTAGCTCTGCATCAACGGATGGAGTTAGTGAAGTGCTCAAGAATGACAAAGTGGTGTTGCAAGGCAAGATGATTGGAAATTTGTCCAAGCTTCAAGGGCATGTTGAGATAAGGCGTGCAAATATTGGACACCGAGCAAACAATAAGGATAGGCATCGGGTTACACAAGTGTGGCGTGTAAAGGCGAAAGAGAATGAATCCCTTTGTGTGGAGAGCAACATTGGAAAGAAAGAGTATGAATTGATTGGCTTTAGTGGAACTTTGCTTGAAAAGGTTGATGATGAAGAGAAGAAGTGTGCAAGAAAAAGGGTCTATTTTGCAACCAATTTGGTTGCCGATGTCTTTGGATAGTCACCCCGAGCTGAGGGGTTCCTCATGAGGGGGTGGGAGACACTCAAGTGAGGGTGTGTATTTTTCATGAGAAGGGGGTTTGCCCATGAAAAATAAGCCCAAGAATGTATAGCCCAAAAGGATTAAAATTTGGTGGATTAAGAAGGAAGGGAAAAGGGTAATTGTGCATGATGGGCTTGTGTTAATGGTGCGAAGATGGAAAAGCTTCAAGTGCAGTCATTTGGTTATTATATTCAACAGCCTGTTCGTGGATCTTGGGGGCTATTTTGCTTACCCATTTGAAGGGTTCAGATTCAACTATTTTGATGAGATCTTTTCCCGTACTTGCGTTGTAAGTTGTCGGATGCACTTTAGGATTTTGTTAGCTATTTGTAAATCCCTTGTAACCCTTGGTCATAGTGGAAATTTCTGTGTGTGTGTGGACAAATATTGAGGCTGAACCATGTAAATCTCGTTGTTCTTGCTTATGTGATTGTGCTTGGTTGATTTGTGTCTGTTTATGCTCGTGTGTTTGGTTGATCGATTCGTAACACAAAAAGATATCAAAAGGATAGCGTTGCATTCCCAACAAACAAACAAAGAACCAAGATAAGCAGATTAAGCTAACAAAACAGAGAACTAGTCCGAACTAATAAAAAAGAAAAACTACGAGGCCATACGTGCTTTTGATTGTTCACGATCTAGACCAAGTCCGAAGGTGATACGCGCACAGCATCCTTCCTACGTTTCTTGATTTCTTTGACCAACTCCGATAGGGATACACAAGAGAAAAAAAAGAGGGAGAAAAGGAGAAAGAGAAAGCCAACTGTGACGGACATGTCACGATTGTGTGCGGCGAAAACTACTTCATGATAGTATGCGGCGATAACTGCTAGACCTAAGAATCCAACAGCACCACAGAGGAAATAATAAAGCTTGAACCAAGGATAATCTTGCCATGAGTATAAGTCTTCTGTTGGATTTGCTTCCACCATGTTTTCAACCCACAAGACCAGAATGAGTTCCAATATGAAATTTTTCTTGGTTATAGAAAGAAACAGTTTGTCACATCACCAAACAGTATGGAGAAGCAGCCACATCACCAAACAGCTTGTCACCATTACCACGGCATTTGACAACTGAATAGCAACATTACAGGGAAGCAACATAAAAATGAAACGGACATCCGGGTGACATGGTCTTGGCTATCCGCACACTTGTTGGCCTCCCTTAGATATATGCACGAAACTCGCCGCTTCAAACTTCCCAGCAGAAACCGGGAATCAGGAAAAAAATCCCAATGCCGAGCGGGTACCACATGGTGTCCGCTCGCGAACATCCAGCTATCCAAAAATGAAACAGACAACCCAGATTGAAAGCGCCGGATGAATTTAAAGAAATAGAAAAAGAAAAGGAAAAGTACCTTTTAATCCGGGCCATCCGTTGCATTTCTGGATAGCCAGATGCGCACGAGAGGGTACCACGTGAGCATACCCGCTTGGCACTAAAAAAATTCCTTGGGAATCGGAGTACTTGATTGACGAGTTCAATAGATCCTATTAAATTTTATGGGTAATGGGTGTACTTATAATTCCTACGTAATTGGAGCTGTTAGTAGTTTGTTTGTTGTCCCTATCTATTTATAATGGGAAAATCTCCGGTACAACCCCCTCCTAGGGTGTATATGGTAGATGCCCCCCACTACGAACATTAAGAGGCATAACATACAACTACTAAGAACCATTGAGAGGCATAACCATTTATGCCTATAAGTGTTGACCTACAAAGACATAGGTTTGTACCATATGCACGGTATAACCAAGACCATTGATAGGTGTAATCATAACCCTATGTATTTTTCGTGCCAATTTGAGTTTGAGTTATAATTTCAAATTGGCTGCAAATTTTAAATTTAAAAAACGACGCCATAATTCATATGTACGAATTTGACATGATGTTGTGGTGAATTGATTTCCATATAAAGATAGAACAATTATTTGTAGCAATTATTGAAGTATTTTGAAAATTCATATTGAATTAAGATAAACGTATGGTTTTCCTCGAGTAATGGGAAAAGACCTACTTATACGTACAAACCTTTAGCCGTGTGTACGGTGATTTTTTCTGTGCATACAACGTCCATAAATATCTTTGGGCATGTCTCAAGAGAACTTAAAAAAAAAGATTATGTTTCTATTTTGAAATTACAAATTATACCATGAATTGTACCAATTTTGAGTTTGAATTTTAGTTTTGAATGGGCCACCCAATTTTAGATTTTAAGAATCATGCCATAAATATATTTGAAGCTATTTAATATATCGCACTGTGGTGACTGGTGAGTTGATTTCCTTATAATTGGAACACTCATATTTTGTGTCCAAACATTTAACCGTTTATACTTGGATTTGCCCGGTGCATAGCACGGGTTGTTTGGTAGTCCAATAAGAAAGCATATTCATTAAACCCGCTACAAAACCTCTACATCATGAATATTGTGCTCGTGGGGTGACATTTGTGTTGAGAGTTGTCTAGTCAAAAGAATGTTTGCACATTTTCAAAGGTATTTATCATACCTTTCTTCATTGTTACATATACAATGATTGTTACATATACAATGACTGCATATAAAAACTAATGGTTGCATAACATGTCATGAATTTAATTAATCATGATCTTATAAACGTAGGAATGTAAAGGAATCCCAGAGGAACATTTGGGTCTCCGTGATTACAATTTTATCTGTTAAATTAAGGTTTTTTGAGGATCTCATAGTGACCATTTTAATTGTTTTGGATAAAAATTTATACTAAACGTGTGCACTTGAAATCATCTTGTGCATAGCACAAGTTCATGCTAGTAGTGATATATTGCCAAAAGTTCAAAGCAGAGAAGGAGCTAGAAATCCGAAGCGGCAACGGTTGAGAGTTTTACCCAAAATGAGGGAGACTTGCTTACCATGACTTCTGAAGGTATGTGTCACGCCCTCAAATTTTAAAAGATAAATACAACATAAATCCTTATGGAAAAGTCAAGAAGTCCATAGTCGAAGTTCAATACTCCTCCCAAGTCAGAGTCAAACAAAAAGATGGTCTACGGGATATCCGTACCCATAAGATAATTACATAAGTTTTTAATGTTATTACAATACCCGAGTTAAAAGGTAATGACTTAAATGAATTTACAATATCATCTCCTTTAAAAAAAAGGGGAAAGTTCCAAGATGATATAATAACTTCTCCATTACGTTCTCAAAACATGCACACACACACACACTTCAAGCAATCCATGTAATGCTCCATGTGAGGTACCTGAAATTATTAGGGTGAGCTCACTAGCCCAGTAGAGAAAAGTATACCAATACTAATTAAGTGCACTGAAATGCAAGTGCGAGGTGAGAAATAAGGATGAAAGCCACTCAATGATGTTAAAGGGTTATAAGAGCCAAGTGAAATGAACACAAGTACATAAGTTCCTAGATTCCTTTACTTTCACCCAATTGTACCCGACATGCACTCAACCCCTCATATTTGTCAAACTCATTCGATTCGTTGTGTATCCGATTTCTATTATTATAAACTTTAGAAATTCCTAGCGACACGCCCATAGGACGACCCTAGTATCATTCCTAGCGATACGTTCATAGAACGGCCCTAGTATCATTCCGGGCGTCTTATGACCCCACGTCCACCATTTCAACTATGAAACAAAAATGATATATTCCTAGCGACACATCCGAGGGATGGTCCTAGTATCCTTCTGGGCGCAAGACCCCGTATCCATCATTTCAAGTATTCGTTCACATTAATTAATCGTTCATCTCATTTCACATACGTTTCATCGCATAACTCACGCCCATTAGTCTCTTTCGAACAATTTCATGTGTCCATAATACATACCACAAGTTATTTCAGCGGATATACCAACTTCAACTCAAAAACTGCTATTTCCTAAAAGAAATAAAGCTACTACCCTTGCATACTTTCGAAGGAATACAAGTCTAGTTTTGGGATCAAAGGGCTGATTGAGATTTCAAGCTTCCTAGACAAAAATGTAGCCGTTCCCGTAAGATGCGACAGTGCTGTCAGCATTGTGAATTTCATTACCACATTCCGTTCAAATTTTTTTCATATTTTATGTACTTCAAATTAAATTCTGAAAATTTACCACAGCATAGAAGACATGTATGGGTAGCTACAATAAAATTTTCATAAATTTACAGGTTCTGGAAAAATATCTAAAAATTTGACCAGAACAGGGGCAGATTCAAGTTCCAACTCAAACATGTACTCAGAGCTACCTTAATTACGAATTTGAGGCTCCAATCCAAAAATGTGTGCAAATAGTCAGCCATATACACTAGAGAATAAGGGATTGGTGATGGGTTTCAAGAGGGTTTCACAAAAACAATAGAGATTGATTCAATACACGGATAAGATATATGCCAAATCATATAAAAAACACTTGGTAGAAGTAGAAATCTCCCTATCTCAAAGGGTTTTGAGCAAAATCCAACAAACCCTAGTTTTTTTTTTATCTTAACCCTAGCTTTTGATCTTGAAATTGAATCAACCCCGAGCTCCTTTGGGCTTGAACAGTGAAGAACAAGTTCGGATTGACAAGCTACGAAGATTTTATGTTGATTTGGGGTGGTTTTTGGGTGAGAGAGTGAGAGAGAGCGGGAGAGAGCCGAGAGAGAGCACAGGAAGAAGAAAGAAAAAAGAAAAAAAATAGGACGTCCCCCTCTCTCTCTCCAATCCCATTTGGGATTTAAAGTGTGAGAATTACACTTAACCCCCCTCCACATCCTTAGTCATTCACTCAAGTCTCATAACTTAATAATTAATTAACTTTGACCCAAATGAGCTATAAAAATAAATGGAAACTAATGATGAAAGCTACAATACATAGGTCCCAACACTCTCGTCTTACGGCGCACAAACTTGAATTCAATCAGTCGAATATAGTTACACACACTCACATATGCACGTACATGTCTAAATATTCCATGGTTCATAAAATTACTAATTACAGTTACATGTAACACGATTATTAAATAAATAAATGAATCAAATTAGACACGGTTCTCTACAACTAAAAAGTTCATTTATTTTATTATTATTTTACTTTACTTTTTTACATACCCACATCTCCAAACATTTTTTTTACATATATTTCGTATAAAACCCAACTGAATTTCGGAAAATGTTTTCAAAATTTCGGGTCTTTACAGTACGGATCATTTTAGTTGGGTTACCGATTCCGGTTGTTCTTTTCACATGTGACCAAATCAAAACTATTTTTGTTCGTATGAGGCTTGCGATAAAAGGACCGTTAGGCTAGCAAACAACACGATGAATAAGATTGTTGGAATAGGAATGGTACGTTTTCGGATGGCCGATGGAAGGTTCATGAGGTTGACCAGAGTCCGACATCCCTGGATTGAGGAAAATCTAATTTCGTTGCGAATGTTAGATTCAAAGGATTGTAGCTTTGCATCAACGGATAGAGTTCTTGAAGTTTTCAAGAATGATAAAATGGTGTTGCAAGGCAAGATGATTGGAATTATGTACAAGCTTCAAGGGCATGTTGATATAAGGCGTGCAAATGTTAGACACCAAGCAAACAATAAGAATAGGCGTCGGGTTACACAAGTGTGGCGTGTTAAAGCGCAAGCGAATGAAGCCCTTTGTGTGGAGAGCAACATTGGAAAGAAAGAGTTTGAATTGATTGACTTTACTGGAGCTTCGCTTGGAAAGGTTGATGAAAGAAAAAGTGTGCAAGAAAAAGGGTCTATTTTGCAACCAATTTGGAGGTGGATTTGTGTGTGTGTTTGGTCGATCAATCCATAACACTAAAAGAGATCAAGAGGATAGCATTCCCAGCAAACAAACAAATTAAGAACCAAGATAAGAAGATTAAGCGCGCTAACGAAACAGAGAGAACTAGTCCAAACTAATAAAAAAGGAAAACTAGGAGGTCATACGTGCTTTTGATTGTTCATGATCTAGACCATGTCTGAAGGTGATACACGCGCAGCATCCTTCCGACATTTCTTGATTGCTTGGACCAGCATCGATAGGGATACACCAAACTGACCAAAGAAATAAAAGGAGGAGAAAAGGGCAGGGCCAACTTCGATGTTCTTGAAGTTTTCATGAAAGTATGCGGCGGCAACTGCTAGACCTGAGAATCCAATAGCACCATTGAGGAAATAATAAAGCTCGGACCAAGGAAAATCTTGCCATGAGTATAAGTCTTCTGTTGGTTTTGGTTCCACCATGTTATCAACCCACAGGACCAGAATGAGTTCCAAAATGAAATTTTTCTTGGTTGTAGGAAGAAACAGTTTGTCACATCGAAAACATTGGGGAGAAGCAGCCACATAACCAAACAGCTTGTCACCGTTACCACAGTATTTGATAACTGAACAACAAAATTATAGGGAAGCAACATAAAAAAAGGAGTAATAAAATTATCAACTCCGAGTGACATGGTCTTGGCTAGAATATCCGCGCGAAACTCGCGGCTTCAAACATCGCAGCAGAAACCGGGAATCAGGAAAAAAAAAATTCCAATGCCGAGCGGGTATTCCGTTGTGTCCGCTAGCTCACATCCGGCCATCCAAAAATGCAACGGACAGCGCCGATTAAAAGTGCCGGATAGATTTAAAAAAATGGAAAAAGAAAAAGAAAAGTATGTTTTAATCCGGGTGTTCGTTGCGTTTTTGAATAGCCAGATGTTCACAAGAGGGAGAGGGTACCACGTCAGCATACCCACTCTGCACTAAAAAATTCCTTGGGAATCGGAGTACTTGATTGACGAGTTCAATAGATCCTATTAAATTTTATGGGTAATGGATGTACTTATAATTCCTACGTAATTGGAACCGTTAGTAATTTGTTTTTTGGTCCCTATCTATTTATAATGGGAAAATTTCCGGTACACACCCCTCCTAGGGTGCATGTGGTAGACGTCCCCCACTAAAAACATTAATAGGCGTAACAAACAACTATTAAGAACCATTGAGAGGCATAACCATTTATGCCTATAGGTGTTGACCCAAAAATTTATAGGTTTGTACCATATGCACTGTATAACCAAGACCATTGATAGGTGTAATCATAACCATTGAGAGGCGCAATCTATACGGGTGTGTACCCAGAGGGTTCCCCATTTATTTTGTTTTCTTTCGTGCCAATTTTGAGTTTGAGTTATTGTTTCAAATTGGTTGCAAATTTTAAATTTCAAAAACCACGCCATTATTCATATGTACGAATTTGACATATAATGTAGCTATTATTGAAGTATTTTGAAAAATCATTTTGAATTAAGATAAACGTATGGTTTTCCTCGAGTAATGGAAAAAGGACCTACTTAGATGAACAAACCTTTAACCATGTGTACTGTGATTTTTTCTGTGTATACAACGCGCACAAATGCATAATTATCTTTATGCATGTATCAAGTACTGAACTTAAAAAAAAAAGTACTAGGGATATGTTTCTTTTTTGAAATCACAAATTATGCCTTGAATTGTGCCAATTTTAAGTTTGAATTTTGGTTTTGAATAGGCCACCCAATTTTAGATTTTAAAAATCATGCCATAAATATATTTGAAGCTATTTAATATATCGCATTGTGGTGACTGGTGATTGATATCCTTATAGTTGGAACACTCTTTTGTAACTATTATTCTCTTATGACGTAAATTCATATCATATTTTGTGTCCAAACATTAAACCGTTTATACTTGGATTGGTTCCATGCATTGCACGGGTTGTTTGGTAGTATTGCAGAGTGACTTTTCGTGAGGGGTACTGTAGGTGACAAGTGGCACCATATTTACATTCTAATATATATGAAAATACTAATCCTTAATTTTTAGATATGTATGAAAATACTTATCACAATACACGATATATTTGATGTATGAACTTGATAAGGATATTTCCAATGTTCTATCAGATGTTCACTTTGGCTATTTTCAAATTTTGGGAGTCCAAATGGTATTTGACTTCCGTTCAAACCACAGCCCAATGTTTTAAAACTCCACATACAGATTTCCACTTTCCAACGTTTTTTTTTTTCATATTTCTTTTTTTACATATTAAATATATATTAATTACATAATTATGACGTCACGGTTCGATAGCGGTTCAACCGCGGTTCGACCGGTGACCCGTCCGCCCGGTCCCCTTTCCGGTTCGCCCTCCGGTCCGGGTTTCAAAACATTGCCACAGCCTATCTTAATCTGAAACAATTAGATTTTAACTTCGGTACTGCGCCTCTGAATACTGCTCTCTCTGGTATCGTATCGTTTGGTTGAAAGGCTTGAAAGAAAATGTTGTTCTGGGTGAATGATACCCGTTGGCAATGTTTTGAAACCCGGACCGGAGGGCGAACCGGAAAGGGGACCGGGCGGACGGGTCACCGGTCGAACCGCTATCGAACCATGACGTCATAATTATGTAATTAATATATATTTAATATGTAAAAAAAGAAATATGAAAAAAAAAAACGTTTGAAAGTGGAAATCTGTATGTGGAGTTTTAGTCCCACATCGCCAATGGTGGAGCATTGAGAGCCTACATCATGTATAAAACGTAAGGAAGAGATTTAGTCCCACATCGCCTATGTTGGAACATTGAGAGCCAACAACATGTATAAAAGGTAAAGAAGAGGCACTTAGTAAACAATCTAGCATTCTAAAGGCTGGTGAGAAGTGGCCCACGTGGACAGCTGTCCAAGGGCGTCAACATTAAGCTTTAAATGCAACGGTAAAAAGTGGAATTCAAATTTTTTTCGCACCGGTCCGGTTTGACTGACCCGTGTCCGGGTCCAACGGTTTGCCGACCCGTGTCCGGGTCCAACGGTTTGCCGGGTTGACTGTTATTTCACACCGGTTTTCCTAAAAGAGGCCGGTTTTGTAATATGAACGGTTCTTAGGATCATCTGGACCGGAACAAGGTCCGGTTGACGATTCATCCGGTCGAACCAGCCGGTCCGGTCCAGGTTTTAAAACATTGTCCGTTGGTACAAAATGCTTGGCAAAACACTTCTTCATCAGCTTTGAAGTAAAATTACAAGGAATATTTTTCTTACTCTAGCCTCTTCATCGGCTGTGTGAACTGTCAAAAGGTAATCCAAATGCAAAAATATGTTCATTGATCGAATGCATGGAAACCAAATAAATTGGGTGGCAAAAGAATCTTGCAGTGTGAGAACACGCATCTTACGTAGGTGTTGCACAAATTAATCCATAGGTGTTCACATCTATATATTTTCTGAATGCGTCCAATGATGCAAAAATATTAAACCTACACAAATTTGTGAGCTTTTGACGCGAAGGGACAAAACTATTAATCACGAAACATTGTACACCTGTTTTCAAAGAGTTGAAGATTATTACAATCCTTATGTTTGTAATCTATGTGGACGAGAGGATGTCAATACAATAACCAGGTATTAATTGTTTTTTAGAGTATTACCAATCATATGGTAAATGGTTTGAATTGTTTGCTTAAATACTTAGGTATAATGTTAAGATGGTGGTGAAAGATTCTACTAGCTCAATGGATATTCTGCTAAAGGACACAAAGCCAAAATTTATCTTACGATGTGTGCCACCCTAATTGAAAAAAAAATTTGAACTTAAAGGTAAAATACCATACGACTAAATATAAATTGCAGTTCATGAATACATCAACACCTCATTTTGCAATGTTTTGACAAGATAATAGGGTCAACATACTAAGAAAGCATATTTCTCAGTGTAGAGGGGAAAAATCTGGGTATGCTATTTCCACGCCTCTATGAGATCAACAATATACACTCTTCGCTGGAACCCTGGCACTGCAAGACAATTAACGGTTAGAGCACATTTGCCTCTCGTCGGCAAAGGCCCTCCGAGGCTTAAGTCAGTATCATGTACTAGGAGGAAACCATAAAACGCGTAAAACATGTAAACACGAATTCCCACGTACCTTTCTTCAGGGGTATTGCACCTTATTTATAGATGCGGGGTGCTTGTTGTCCAAAGATCCTATTCACATTAGGAGTCCTTTCCTATATGAGACTCGTTCCATACAAAAACACAATCTTTATTCTACAAGGATTCCTTCCACGTTAGGAATCCTTGCCATTATCGGAATCCTCTTTAAGTTAGGAGTCCTTTCTCTTATGGGATTCGTCTCATATGGCAATATAATCAGAATTCCCTTCTTGCCAGGGTTTTGTATCCATATTGGTTTCTTGCCCACTATGGAAGCTTAATGATAATCCCTTTATTCTCAAGATTTACCCATTATCACGTAAGAGGCTATTTTAGATCCCTCTAGAATGACCCACTACCTTATCACATAGGTGGTTAGCTTCGGCAATATACTTGTCTATCCTTATATGATGTTGCCGACCAGATACTAGCTCGGCACTGGCCTCGTGCCTTTCTCATGGTGCTGCCACCATCCCGTGGTGCTATCTTGGTTGCACACTTGGCCTACCCTGCTTGGTCATAACCTGGGGCACCTTCTTGTGATCCCGCCGAACTGAGCCACCCTCACGTAGTGTCCAGGCTAAACATATGGTTTGTACGTGCTTGGGTATTTTCTTATGTAATTGGATTCTACCCTCTCCAATTGCTCCCAAGCTTTGATCACCATTGTTGTTCGTGAATGATGGTCAAAGCTTACTGCTACCTTTTCAACAATTGTTTTTTTCCTTGCCGTAATTCTTGCGTTTTGGCATTTGTGATATTCATCACAGCCGCTCACTCGACTAGGCCCACCCCAACGAATTTTTCCTTGGTATCCATGTTGCCAAGCTTGCATTAGTACATTTGTGCTAATATCCGCACATAGGGTTTGGCACAATTTCTCGAGTATTCTCTTATGTGGGAGACACGATTCCTGCATTAAATGTTGATTGATGTCTGCCTTTTTTGATTGAGCTGGAACAGCTTTTTGGGTGACGTTTCACGTATGTCACTCCTACTTTATGGGCTTAAAAGACATACTCGCCCCTATTTCAAATTCTTCTGTTCTCCCCCAACACTAATTATCTTACACCATGCACTCGTGCTCGGTAGTGTTCCTGTACACCTTCACTTGGTATAGCCGACCAAGCATGTGTCTTGTACGTGCTTGGGTCAATCCAAGTTTGTTCAGCATCTGCAATATTCAACATAGTACTCCGTCATACTGTCTGCCCGGTCCTCATCTGGTTCATATACCTTGGGAGCTCATGGATTGAAAAAAAGGCTTCAATCTTCTCAATACAAGTGCCCGTACTCCATTTTGAGCCTCTCTTTTTTTTTACTGAGATTTTCGTCTCAAGTATGATTGGTTGTCTCTGTAAAAATTTTGGAAGAAATCAGCCAACTTGAAAGACATCAAGTGAGCTATGTCGTACAATGATATCCTTGGCTTTCCCGGTTCACGGTCTAGGACTATAAATCAATCTGGGCCTCATCTATTCGGCTACATCCCTTGACACATAAGGGCTCCATGGTTGGTAAAAAGCTCTGCTCCAAGAACTCAAAATATGTGGCAGAAACTAATTGCCAGACCTTTTCTCAGTCAAACCTTGTTCGGCATCTCAGTGCACTCTAACGTAGTGTTGCCGACCAGAGTACGTATTTGGCGCTACTACTTGTGTCATTTACATTATAAAGTGCACTAACCGTTGTGCACATGGCATCGTGCCGAGCATCCTCACGTGTGGTGCACATGTTTGGCGAAGTCCTTGCCGGCACAACCTCCAAAAGCTGTTATGATAATTGGCCAATTTTACTCGATAACTGGCCCTTTGTGGCATTTTACTTGTTCGACACGTCCTTCATGGTTTTGGTCGGGCTGCAAAATCTAGTGTTTTCATACTCGGCGCTATCCATTGTCTTCTGGACTCTAAGTATCATCATACTTAGCTAATGGACCAACCATTACTCATTGCTTTCCACCTAAGCCATGAGCTTCTTCATACTCTCCAGTACACCTAAGTTTCTTCGCACTTAGTAGACATCCCAAGTATTTTCGTACTTAGCAAATCTTTAGCAATATTTGGTACTTGTCGCCTAATATTCTCGTGCTTTGGAGTTCTATACAATAGTCATTACATATTCCTTCATATTAAGCAAATGTCAAGCAAGATTCGTTGCTTTTGCATATATTTCCTCATGTCTGAGTGTCCTCGCATTTAGCTTTCAACTAAGTATTTTCGTACTTAGCAGACCACAAGTAATGATTGTCGCTTATTGCCCAAGTTTCCATGTACTTAGCAATGTTCAAGCAATTTTTATTGCAAGTTTGATAATGTTCAAACAATATTCGTTACTTACTGTCCGAGTTTCTTCGTACTTGGGAATGTTCAAGCAATATTCGTTGCTTAGCAATATTCGTTGTTTGTCTCCAAGTTTCTTCGTACTTGGGAATGTTCAAGCAATATTCGTTGCTTAACAATATTCGTTGCTTGCCTCCAAGTTTCTTCGTACTTGGGAATGTTCAAGCAATATTCGTTGCTTGCCTCCAAGTTTCTTCGTACTTGAGAAAGTTCAAGCAATATTCGTTGCTTGCTTCCAAGTTTCTTCGTACTTGGGAAAGTTCAAGCAATATTTGTTGCTTGCTTCCAAGTTTTTTCGTATTTGGGAATGTTCAAGCAATATTCGTTGCTGGCCTCCAAGTTTCTTCGTACTTGGAAAAATTTGAGCAATATTCGTTGCCCATGGCCTAAGCTTATTCGTACTTAGCCACTTGCAAGCAATACTCGTTGCTTATTGTCTAAGTTTTTTCGCACATAGCTTTTTTTCTTTTCAAACAATTTTAATTGTTTATTTACACTCTCCGCTCCCCAGTTTTGAGGCAAAGCGTCTTTGGGTCCAAACTTAGCTTATTCATGTTTAGACCGTACGGAAACAACTTGTTTCAAGTCAAACAGAGTTTTATTCATAACTCTCACCGTATTAAAGCAATTCGTAGCTAATAAAAAGAGAAAAGATGGATATCACTAATGATTCCACTATAGCAACTCATAGCGAATAATAATTTCTATGGAATTTGTACGGGGATAAAATCCACGTAAGGTCTTGATCACGGGCTTCCTCACTGGAACCCTCCATCTTTCTTGATGCATGTTTCCTTTCTATATGCAGCGTATTCCTAATTGCATTAGGAATGCTTATGTTAATCCCTTTATACACCGGATTGCTCCTTATCACATAAGGAGCCGATTTAGAACCTTCTGGAATGTCTCACTACCCTATACTTTAAAGGCGGTGCCGCTTTCACTTAGCTCGGGCATGACTCGTACAAGGCTCAGCCCATCCGTGCCGAGCTTGCACCGGGCTAAACCATGTATCCCAAAATGTTGTCGTAGCTATATTTGTAGCTTATCTTAGCTCGACCATGTCTTAAGACATCCCTTCGTGGTACTGCCAAGCTATTATATCTGCACTTGGTACTTGATTTACTATCTTGACCCTACTCATGGTCATCATTGCTCGGCATAGGGTTAGGGAGCCCCTATACAACAGCGCCGACGTAACTACCCTCACGTGGTGGTTATTTTAGAGCATGTGTTCTGTCTTTTCTGAGGGTAATTGGATTTTACCCACTTCAAAATTCTGTTCATAATTCCATCATAGCAATTTGTAGCTAAATAATAAATAAACTGCAATAAGTAATTCGACCACTTATCTGTGTATTCCATGGCAATGGCACAGGATTCCCATCCAAGTCCGCTTGGGGATGAAATCTGGTTCCAGTTATCCCTTGTATGGCCTTTCCTCGTTTGGGCCGAACTTCCCTTTCGTGGAATTTTCTGTGTGGCCGAGCACTTTGCATCTTCACGTGGTGCATCCGACCAGGGTCATCATTATCCCCAGAATGTTGCTTGGTGAGTTTATCGTTCTTCCACTAATGTTACTTCCATATGTCCTTTCGTGAATCTCATATAGAAACTTTTGCTCCATCACGTGGTGCACACAAACAAGCTAGTCATGATCTGGTTCGTTTCCTTTTTACCACTAGGACGTGCACCCTCTCGTGGGGATTCCATGATTGGATCCATCTAGCTTGGTTCTAAATCCAAGTCCATTGAATTTATGTAGACACTTTACCCGAGCTACTTTGTTTCACATAAACTTCCTTCTGTTTATCTAATTAGCATCTGGTTCCCTACACCGAGCAGCACATTCGTCGGATAGTTGGTTTTCGACCAACTATGAGCCACAATAGGCCCTCAATCTCTTAGCGAGCAGAGTCTCATACTCGGCTAAGCACTAAATACGAACCGAGTCACTTGCTCTCATAACGTGTAAGATCCATTCTTGCGATAGAACTCCTTTCCATATAGGTTTCTTTCCTACATACTTATATAGTGTATTCCTAATTACATCAGGAATTCTTATGTTGATCCCTATAATCACGAGATCTCCTCTTATCACATAAGAGACCAACTCAGTACCTTCTGGAATGCTCCACCTCCCTATACTTTTAAGGCGGTCTTGACCGTCCTTCCACATAGCTCGGCATGAACCGTACGAGGCCCAGTCTACACATGCTAAGTTGTTCCTAGCTGAATCAATGTAGTCCCATAATGCTACCCCAGCTATATTCGTAGCTCAACCAGCTCGGCCATGTCTTAGGACATCCCCTCATGGTTATTTCCGAGTTGGTACACCTTCACTTGGTGCCCAGATGCCTTGACCCTTACTCGTGGTCAACACAACTCGGCATAGGGTTAAGGAACCTTTTCCTAGCAAGGACGAGCTCCATACCCTCACGTGCTAACAATTAAGAGTCACGTGATTTGTTCCTTCTATGGGTAATTGGATCTCTACTCTTGACCCCTTGCTCTATGCAGACCCATCCACGCTAAACTCCATTCTTCAAAATCCTGCACAACAGATTCCCCTTTTCGGAGACCAGGACGATCGGCTCCTGCATGCCCTTGAGGTTGTGGTAGTGTCACTACCGAAGAGAAATTATGCTCCCCATTATTTCTCTCTTCATGGGTCTCCTTGGCCGATCAATGTGAAGTCGTCATTTTTCTCTGACGATCTCATCCTTCAATTGATCAAAGAATTTTCTTGGATTAATAACAAACACATTCTTTGAGTTTCAGCCAGTATCGCCTTCTTTGGATCTTTGTTCATGGTCCAAATCTGCTGCCTTTTCGTGGCCGTTTGATGATATCCTTGTTTTACGTCAAGAAAATTAATCCTCATGTTCTTTTTTATTTGGCTCAAATCTTTTTCTTCATAGGATTTATGCTCGGTGTGCTCTGTATGAACCTCCACCGCCCTGTATTCTCAAGGCGGTCCTGGCCGTGCTTCCATGTAGTCCATATTGTAACTCTGGCTATATCCGTAGCCTGACTAGCTCGGCCGTGTCCTGAGACACCCCATCGTGGTTGACGCTGAGCTAGTTCACCTCCACTTAGTGTCCCTTCTAACACAGTGACCTTACTCGTGGTCAAATTTGTTCGGCATGGGTTTAAGGATCCCCTTCTTGATAATGCCAAGCTAAGCAGCTTCTCGTGGTGGCTACTCCAAGCACATGTTTTGTTGCTTCTTGACCGAGCAACGTGTAATTTTCTTTCTTTTCTGAGAACTTCGGCCTCTTTTATGGCATGCTATTGCATCCACTTGAATAACTCGGTAGAAGATTCTGCTTCCCACAATTAGTAGACATGTTGCCATTGCATACTCGTTTCTGCAATTTCGTTGAAGGTTTCACAGTAACTCTTCTCGTCATCACGGTAGAGAGTGGTTGGTCTTTCCCTATCATGATGTTTTTGATCTTCTTCGTTGGTCTTCTTTTCACGTTTGTTAACTTGTCGAGCTAGTTCTTCAACTTTGTGCTTCATTCAATCTGGGGACTTATTCCTATTTTCTCTCGGAGATTTTAACCTTCTCCTACTGTTTCTTGATGATTTCTCCCTCCCTTCTCGTTGGGAAGTTCTTGATCACACTATTCCATCACAGCGAGGAATTCTTGACCTTCTTCCTCAATTACAACGAGGAGTTCTTGATCTCTCTCTTCGATCACGGCGAGGAGTTCTTAATCCTTTTCGATGGTTTTTGGGGCCTTGTCCTTCAATGATCACTACAACAAAAAGTAATTATGGCGACGAAAGCTGGCGAATGGCGAGGAAATCAATTTCGTCGGCAAAGAGTACACTATGTCGACGAAATTATCTTTCCTCGCCCAAAAACTAAGATTTGGCAAGGAAATGAACATTTCCTTGCTAAAAGGCTACCATTTGGCGACGAAATTTGAATTTCCTCGCCAAACATCAAAGATTGGCGACGAAATTATCTTTCCTCGCCAAAAAAACTAACATTGGCGACAAAATTATATTTCCTCGTCAAAAAGCTAAGATTTGGCGAGGAAATGCATATTTCCTTGCTAAAGGGTACCCATTTGGCGACGAAATTATCTTTCCTCGCAAAAAGGCTAAGATTTGGCGAGGAAATGCTAGTTTCCTCGCCAATTGTTCAGAATAGGCGAGGAAATTTTGTTTCGTCGCCAAATGTTAATGTTAGGTGACGAAATATTTCCCCACCATTTCTAGGAGTATTTAGATTTTGATATAGATGTGTTGTATTATCCCAATGGTAAGATATAATTAACAACTTTAGTAGCTCACTAATATTATAAGACATTATTAGCAAAATATTTTTTTACATTTTCTAGTAATGACAAAAATGAAACTATTTTTCTCTCTAGTTCTCCTCATTCACTTTTTCTCATTAGAAATGGGGAATGATAATGCCAAAACCCAAATTGTTGGTGCCAAACCAAAATTGTTGGTGCCAAAACATTAATTTCAAGTTATCATTGAATGAGTTATATGCCCTCTTCTACACCCGTAACTTTTCACCATCATTTTACTTTACAAAACTACCCCCGAATCTATTCTCTTACCATGTTTTTTATTTTTTCATATCGATCCACTTGCTCTTAATAAAAACCGACGCCACACTAATATTAAAAGGTAAGAGTATTCATGACCAAAAAGTGACATCGTAATCAACCCAAATCCAATAATCATCAATAATTTCAACAAATTCAACAACTCTAGGCACATAAACATCAATAATTGAAACATAAATTCCGAAAGTTCTAAGATGTGACAAACAAATGATAATAATAACTCCAAGCACATAATCATCAACTTCAGTATTCTCAAAAAAACTCATCACGCGTCTGGGAAGTGAAGCCATCATTGTTGCTTGAAAATCAAAAAGCGATCAAAAAGTGAAGTTATAAAATTGAGTTATGAAATTACGACAAAAAAAAAATGCAAAGCTAATAATTCCAAAGACTATGTAGAGAATACAATAGTCAAAAGCAAAATGTACCTTGAGTAGTTGAGAGATTAAACAATAGGCACATAGGAGCCCACCTGAGCTTTTTCTCGAGGAAAATGGTTGAAGCTTCAAATGGTTGAAGAGAACTCAAAAGACTCGTAAAAGTGTTTTTTTATGCCAGTTTATCAAACGATGTACTTTTTAAGTTCACAAGTTTTCAATTTTCTTTTATAGTGAACGAAATTTACAAAATCAAAGAATTCTTGAAGACATTAATATTTTCATAAAGGTTATTATCTGAATAAATTAAAATACTTTAAAGAAATCGTAACAACAATATGACCTAAAAAGAAAGGACCGGGCATGGATCCCGAGTTTGCAGTTGAAAGATTTGCATTTTGGAATCAGAGAGTTCATGCACAAAGATCTTAAAAGTGGAGATAAACAAAATAATAGAAAAAATTTGACATTGATGCTTGAATCGGAGAGTGGCGTGATGGATAGGTGTATGGACTTGCAAAGGCAGGGTCGCTGGTTCGAGCTCGGGCTAGAAAGTAAAAACTTCAGTAAAAGCAAATAACAATAAAAGATTTAAGAAAAAGTTTAAAGAAAAACTACAAAGGGACTAAAATTAGACAAGAAGATTTAAAAAAAATAGAGAGGTGAGAAGAAGTAAAAATAGTTTATATATTAAGAGTTGTAGAACTTTGCATTGGAAAGGAAGTTGGTGTGGTGGAAGGGTTGGGTAAAAGAAAATAACAATAAGAGATTTAAGAAAAAGTTTAAAGAAACACTACAAAAGGACTAAAATTAGACAGAAAGGTTTTTTTAAAAAAATTAGAGAGGTGAAAACAAGTACAAAAGGTTTATATATTAAAAGTTGTACAATTTTACATTGAAAAGGAAGTTGGTGTGGGGGAAGGGTGGCGTGTTATTGTAGAGAAGGTCGCTGTTTTGAATCCCAGCGGAAGCGGAGGAGCTGGGTAATAAATTAAGATTTTTTAGTTTCAGGGGTTTTAGGTGAGGAAAATATTCCTCGCCAATTGGGCCGAATAGGCGAGGATAAATTTCCTCGCCAATTGTTCCTCATGGGCGAGGAAAAACAAATTTCGTTGCTAGTTGTCCTGAATAGGCGAGGAACGATTTCCTCGGCAAATGTTCCGAATAGGCGAGGAAAACAACATATCGTCGCCAGATGGCCAAAATAGGTGAGGACAAATTTCCTCGCCAATTGTGCCGTATAGGCGAGGAAAAATTTCCTCGCTAATTGTCAAAATAGGAGAGGAAATATATTTTTCCTCGCTAAGATTCCTTCTGCGACGACCTTTAGTCGAGGAAAACGGGCGACAAATTTTTTCCTCGCCAATTCGTATGGCGAGGAAATTTAATGTTTTAGAGACGAAACTGATTTGTCGCGATACGTGAATTTTGTTGTAGTGGATGGACTCGATATTTGATCTCTTCTTATCAACGCTCTTCTTGTCATCACCATCACGTGGCGTTTGTGCGCTATAGCTCAACATTGTTGATCTCCTTTGAATTTCTCGTTTCCCACAGACGGTGCCAATTGTAGAGGGGAAAAATCTGGGTATTCTATTTCCACGCCTCAATGAGATCAACAATATACACTCTTCGCCGGAACCCTGGCACTGCAAGACAATTAACGGTTAGAGCACCTTTGCCTCTCGTCGGCAAAGGCCCTCCGACGCTTAAGTCAGTATCATGTACTAGGAGGAAACCATAAAACATGTAAAGCATGTAAACACGAATTACCACGTACCTTTCTTCAGGGGTATTGCACCTTATTTATAGATGTGGGGTGCTTGTTGTCCAAAGATCCTATTCACATTAGGAGTCCTTTCCTATATGTGACTCGTTCCATATAGAAACACAATCTTATTCTACAAGGATTCCTTCCACGTTAGGAATCCTTGCCATTATCGGAATCCTCTTTAAGTTAGGAGTCCTTTCTCTTATGGGATTCGTCTCATATGGCAATACAATCAGAATTCCTCTCTGCCAAGGTTTTGTATCCATATTGGGTTCTTGCTCAATATGGAAGCTTAATGATAATCCCTTTATTCTCAAGATTTACCCATTATCACGTAAGAGGCTATTCTAGATCCCTCTAGAATGACCTACTACCTTATCACGTAGGCGGTTAGCTTCGGCAATATACTTGTCTATCCTTATGTGATGTTGCCAACCAGATACCTAGCTCGGCACTGGCCTCGTGCACCTTCTCATGGTGCTGCCACCATCCCGTGGTGCTATCTTAGCTGCACACTTGGCCTACCCTGCTTGGACATAACCTGGGGCACTTCTTGTGGTGCCCCCAAACTGAGCCACCCTCACGTGGTGTCCAGGCTAAACTTGTGGTTAGTATGTGCTTGGATATTTTCTTATGTAATTGGATTCTACCCTCTCTACTCAGTATCATGAACGCGCATATATATTCATTATACACAGTCCAAAACCTCTACATCATGAATATTGTGCTCGTGGAGTGACATTTGTGTTAAGAGTTGTGTAGTTAGAAGAATATCTATTTTGCAATGTTTTCAAAGGTATTTATTATACATGTCTTCATTGTTACATATACAATGATTACATATAAAAACTAATGATTGCATAACATGTCATGACTTTAATTAATCATGAATTTATAAATGTAGAAATGTCGAGAAATGGCCGAGGAACATTTAAGTCTTCATGATTACAATTTTATTTGTTAAATTAAGGTTTTTTGAGGATCTCATAATGACCATTTTATTTGTTTTGGTTGATTTTTCATATATGTCTATTTATGAATGTTGAAAATTTAAACAAATGTGAATTTGTTTGATAAAAAATTATTCTAAACGTGTGCACTTGAAATCATCCTGTGCATAGCACGGGTTCATGCTAGTAGTGATATATTGCCCATAGTTCAAAGCAAAGAAGGAGAATACGAAGCGGCGGTAGTTGACAGTTTTACCTAAAATGAGGGAGATTAGCTTACCATGACTTCTGAACGTATGGATCATTTTAGTTGGGTTATCGATTCCGATTGTTCTTTTTTTTTTTTGCTAGGCAAAAGAAATTTTATTAATCTCTGAAATGACAAAGATCAAAAGGAACAAGGGCGACAAAGCACCCGAGACCCAAAGAGGGCGTTGGCAAGATACCAACAAAGAAAAAGAACAACCAAAACACAGCTCAACCTAACACAGAAAGCCAACTACAACAACCCAAAGCCTAGCACCAAAAAACAAACAACCTGCGAAACGAAGCAACAGCTCCAAGAGCAAACCAACCAAACACAAAACAGCCCAAAACCGAACAAAACGAAACCTCAACAAGCAGACCCAAAAAGACCAACCTCCAAAAGACGCCACTGCAAACACAACACCCAAAAGCGACAACCCCAAAGCAGAAACAGCCGAAGAAAAGCACAAGAACACCCAAAACGGATCAAGGGAAGCAACAACAAGCTCGCACAAGGGAAAGGAAATCAGAAATCAACTGAGAGGGAGGCCCCTTCCTTTGATTCAACATCGGCATCTATCTCCATTTCAATCTCTTTTTCAGAAATATCAACACCCTCTAATTCAATATACTTCTTAATATTGAAACTCTCTGATCCATGAAATTTTACACCTAATAAAGCACCCATCTCCATTTTCTTACGAGCTTGCCTGATTATCAAAGAATTTCTATTATGAATGTCACAAGATGAAAGAGAAGAAAAGGAAATCTCCTTATCATTCTTTCTCCACTTTTCACATGTGTCCAAATCGAAACTATTTTTGTTTGTATGAGGCTTGCGATAAAAGGACCGTTAGGATAGCAAACAACACAAATAAGATTGTTGGAATACGGATGGTATGTTTTCGGATCGTCGATGGTAGGTTCATGTGGTTGACCAGAGTCCAACATGTGCATGGATTGAGGAAAATCTAATTTCGTTCGGAATGTTAGATTCAAAGGGTTGTAGCTTCGCATCAATAGATGGAGTTCTTGAAGTGTTCAAGAATGATAAAGTGGTGTTGCATGGCAAGATGATTGAAAATTTGTACAAGCTTCAAGGGCATGTTGAGATAAGGCGTGCAAATGTTAGACACCAAGCAAACAATAAGGATAGGCGTCGGGTTACACAATAAGGATAGGCATCAAGTTACACAAATGTTTGACACCAAGCAAACAATTTTGTTGTTGATGTCTTCGGATAGACACCTCGAGCTGAGGGCGATGCGAGGCACCCTAGTGAGGGGGTGCAAGACACTCAAGTGAGGGGGTGCATTTATCTATAACAAGGGGGTGATCATTTGTTGGGTTTGCCCATGAAAAATAAGCCCAAAAGGATTACAATTTGGTTGCCTTTGTTGGGTAGAAGCCTCTACATATTTTTTGGCACATGACTAGCACATGTTTTTCCGCCTACCATTTTGCTTCTTGGAAGGTAATGAGGTTTCGTCTCCTGGGAAAAATAGAAAATACAAGTGCCACGTGTGTGTTCTCTGTTAGGATATTGGAAGACAAACACATATGCGTAATTGAAAAAACGGAAAAGAAAAACAAGACACAAGATATACATGGAAAATCTCAACGTGAGAAAAAACCACGAGAGCCACACCAATCCAATATGAAATCGAAAATAAGAGTACAAGTTTTCTCACAATCTTTCTGAGATCTGCATTTTCTCTCGTCTCTCTCTGTTTTTCTCAGAAAACTGATAACCCTAAAATTTAACAAAGTGTTAAATAAATAGGTCAGACCCTATGGCCAAAATTAAAATCCGAGACCCAAAAATATCGTTGTCCCGTGGGGGCTCTGCCTCCACGCCCCCGGGATAGACCACTGCTGACGGTTGTCTGCACCCCAACATTCTCGGCAGGAATAAAAGCAGTGTGCTCGTGTGTGGGTGTTGGCAGTCGAGAGAGAGTGAAAACGAAGGAATTCTGTGGGTTTCTCTCTGGTGGATTAAGAAGGAATGGAAAAGGGTAATTGAGCATCGTGGGCTTGTGTTTCTGCTGTGAAAAGGGAAAAGCTTCAAGTGCAACCATTTGGTCTATTATTCAACAGCTTGTTCGTGGATCTTGCGGTCTATTTTGCTTACTCATTTCAAGGGTTTCGATTAAACTATTTTGATGAGATCTTTTCCCGTACTTGCGTTGTAAGTTGTTGGATGCACCTTAGGATTTTGTGAGCTATTTGTAAACCCCTTGTAACCCTTGGTCATAGTGGAAATTTCTATCTCCATGGACGTAGGCATTGAGGCTGAGCCACATAAATCTAGTTGTGTGTGATCGTGCTTGATTGATTTGTGTTTGGTTCATCGATCCATAACAGAAAAAGATATCAAAAGGATTGCCTTCCATTCCCAACAAACAAACAAAGAACCAAGATAAGCAGATTAAGTTAACAAAACAGTGAACTAGTCCGAACTAATAAAAAAGGAAAAACTAGGAGGCCATACGTGCTTTTGATTGTTCATGGTCTAGACCAAGTCTGAAGGTGATACGCGCGCAGCATCCTTCCGACGTTTCTTGATTGCTTTGACCAGCTCCGATAGGGATACACAAGAGAGAGAAAAGAGGGAGAAAAGGAGAAAACCAACTTCGACGGACATGTCAAGATTGATTGCGGCGAAAACTACTTCATGATTGTATGCTAGAACTAACAATCCAACAGCACCAATGAGTAAATTATAAAGCTCGAACCAAGGATAATCTGTTCGTTTTGGTTCCACCATGTTTTCAACGCACAAGACTAGAATGAGTTCCAATAAGAAAATTTTCTTGGTTGTAGGAGGAAACAGTTTGTCACATCGAAAACATTAGGGAGAAGCAGCGAGATAACCAAACAGCATTTGATAACTGAACAACAACATTATAGGGAAGCAACATAAAAAAAGGAGTAATAAAATTATCTACTCCGGGTGACATGTTCTTGGATAGAATATCCGCGCGAACACTTGTTGGCCTCCCTTAAAATATGCACGAAACTCGGCGCTTCAAACTCGGTGCTTCAAACTGCCTAGCAGAAACTGGGAATCAGGAAAAAAATTCCAATGCCGAGCGGGTACCACGTGGTGTCCGCTCACGCACATCCGGCCATCCAAAAATGGAACGGACAGTCCGGATTGAAGGATTGAAAGTGCCAGATGGATTTAAAGAAATGGAAAAAGTAAAGGAAAAATATATTTTAATCCAGGCTGTTCGTTGCATTTCTAGACAGCCAAATGTGCACGAGAGAATAACACGTCAGCATACCCGCTTGGCACTGAAAAATTACTCGGGAATCAGAGTACTTGATTGACGAGTTCAATAGATCTTATTAAATTTTATGGGTAATGGGTGTACTTATAATTCCTACGTAATTGGAGCTGTTAGTAGTTTATTTTTTTGGTCCCTATCTATTTATAATGGGAAAATCTCCAGTACATACCCCTCCTAAGGTGCGTACGATTGGGAATATTTTTAAAATCAGTTTAATTGGATATCAATGTGTTTTTCTAACAACCCAGGTGTGAGGCGTACGATTGAGAATATTTTTAGTTCATTTACTTATAAGATTTGCTCTCATTTACAAACTCAAACATATTAGATCGAACGTAACGGAAAAATAGACTCCAACATTTGATTTTTTTATTTAATACCCATCACCGTCTGCCAGGTGTTGAAGTTGAACCCACTAATTTAACTCTCTCTCCCATCCCGTGAGGTATCTACTTTAGAATTTGGATGAGTAGATATAAGATATATATATAGACATTATTTTGGATTTTCAATTAATCAAGTATGAAAATAAGTATAAATATTTGAAAGAGTTGATTAAGTAAGTTTTGAAAATTTGAAATTTCAAAAAAGGGCAAAATTTGTGGATTTCATGTTTAATTAAGATGTTATAATAAATATTATAATGTCACATGCTTTAATCAAAATTGCATATGACAAACCAACAAATTCACAACATTTGTCGCGCTCACGGCTCTTCTCACAAAAGTCATCCTGCAATACTATATTAGATTAAATTTGAAATTCAAAAAGGGGCAAGATTTGTGGATTTCAAATTTAATTAAGATGTTATAACAAATTAATCTCTGATGTGGGAGTATATTATAATGTCCCATGCTTTAATCAAAATTGCATATGACAAACAACAAATTCACAACACTTGTTGCGCTCACGATTCTTCTCACAAAAAGTCATCCTGTAATACTATATCAGATTACATATAAAACTAACTAGCAAAAAACCTGTGCATATGTTTTTGTGCTATGCATAAAAAGAAAATCATAACTGTAATTAGATCTCTTTATGTACCTGGTTAATTCAAGACACATGCATGGAAATTACAATACGTGACCATTAGCTTAAATTCTGATAGGAACCGATGAACTCCTAAGGATACCCATGATGTTCCGTATAGTACAAAATCTACTGGCCACATACAGATCAAAAGGGCTAAAGAAACAAAAGTAAATATACAAAAAGTTTAGCATAATCCAAGAGTGCTTAATTTATAGAGTTATCTACCCTTTGAACATTTGTTCTAACTTATAAAAATTTGTACCAAAGGTATCATTCATAAGTTAATTTGAATTTTTTTAAGTAAATAATTGAAAACATATTATATAACTCATAACGATAAGAAGTGGACTATCATTGTGGACAAATTGATATGTCAAGATCAGACAACTATATAAATTTGGCACTTACCTTTGAATACTAATGTTGTTTTACTCGTGGTGCAATCCTTTGTTATTTTTCGCTTTTAAAAAACTTAAGAATTGACATGAACAGATCCAAGATTTTTTTTTTGATCGGCAAAAGAGAAATTTTATTAACCATTGAAAACCAATTACAATGATTAAAAGGAACCAAGCAAAGGCGAGAGACAAAACGGGGCACCCCCAGAAATGAATCAACACCAAGCAAGAACCGAAAGGGGAAATAACCATAGTTAGCAAGGAGCCAACTTAAGAACAACAAAATTACAGAATACAGCAAGAACCATAAACACTCCCCAAAAAGAACTGCAAAAACCCCAATGCTACTCCAAACTTCAGAATCAAACAAACATCCCAAACCAAACTATGGAGCCGCCTTGACAAAAGCTTCCAAATCTACCACACCAATATCCAAACTAAACTTCCATCAATCAAAGATTGGACAGCAGATGCGCATCAAATGCCCCCAAGACCACACCATGATCTTGAAAGATACCCTGAATACTCCAAATAACACCTTTGCAAAACAGAAGCAACGCTCTAACAAACTCCTTAGCAGAACAGAAGCAAAAGGAAAATCATCCCAGATTTCCAGATAGACACGATGTGGATTCAGCAAAAATTAGCAACAAATACCAGAGAATTGGATCTTCAATAATAATGGCATCAACAGCAACCTGATTGGATCAACATTCACTCCACTTCACTCCTCTGTAACATCCTGTTTACCACAATATCATCATTCTCATGGTAGACAACCCCCAATCTTTTACTCACCTCGACTGCTTTCTCGAACCCTTTGATGATGATATTATTCCTTCTAAGGATATCCTCTGAGTTTATAGAATCTGAATGTTCACTAAAATCCTCCCAGACTTCACCTACTTGAGTTCCATCATCAAGGGAGTCACATATGTCCCTAATTTCCTTCCTCAACTTGGCCCTTTTTTGTTTGGCCGATAAAACTTTTGTTCCATTTGAGTCATTAATCAACTCAAAATGGTGCAAACCATCAAACACCTGCTTTTTGTGTTTTGGTTTATGCAAATCAGTAATCCCCAAAATCTCCTCTCGGTTGCTCATATTGGTTTTTAATGTCTCTGTACCAAAGGACTCTTCTTCATCCTCTATTATAGTTTCCAGATTTATGTTGTCGGCTTATAGTTTTGCCCATTACTTGACCCCCCTTCAATTAAACGCACATTTTCATTCTCTCCATTCAAATCAGCATACTTTGGTGGTTCCTCCACAGCATTTTTCGCATGTCCCAGCTGTGCTTCATTAATTCCAGTACTAGCTTGCTGATTGTACCCCAATTCTGGTGACTCACCCACAAAAGACTCTTCAGATTTTTCACTAATAGCATCCACTTAATTCAATGCCGTCCTCGGGATTTTCATAGGGCTATAAGTATCCTTATCAATAAAAAAATTTCATTGAATAATGTCAAACTCTTTAGCTACCACATGCACACTGGGGTCCACGAAATCCATGGTGACAGGTGGGCTATCAACTTTGTCATTAACTGCAACTTCTCTGTTTGGTAGCCCATCCTCCCCAACGACACCCGCTTCACCCATATCTCCCTCCTTTTTTTGACTGTTAATTGTTGATTGAAGGACCACAAGTTGCTTCTGATGCCAATCACTAACTGGTATTACACTGAAAATGTCATTACAGTTCTCTTCCCAAACTCTGACCAAGTGATTCCTACCTCTAACTGAGATATTGATCCCTTCTTCAATTTTATGCACACAATCAGTTGCAATCAACAATCTCCCCACATCATAAGCCTCCTCCTTCAAAGTTTCCACATCCAAGGTAATGAAATCACCCCACAAAGCTGCAATCCTTTTGAAAGTGAGAACATTCCATGCATTGAGAGGCATACCTCTACAATTCAGCCAAATCAGTCTAGAAACCCCAGCAACCTCCCCATTCCAAGATTTAAAGGAACTGAACCAGTTGGATACCACCGGGTTGTGTAACGCAGATAACCGATCGTCTTTCGATTGAAAAGTAATAACTAAATTCAGTCCCCCCATGGATTTTACTGAAACATCACAAAATCCCAATTCGTTCAAAGCTTTCTGAACAATTTCTGGAGTAGTTAAATCCTTAAGTTTTGCAACCGCACTTCTCGTAAGCCATTCAGAGGCAATAGGTTGGGCATTCAGAGTGAATTTATGCTCAATCTCATTCTTGCGTACCCTTCCTCCAACATCAAGATACTTATTATAATTATTGTTAACAAGGCTA
The DNA here is from genome assembly GCA_963854785.1 of Vaccinium vitis-idaea. NCBI lineage: Eukaryota > Viridiplantae > Streptophyta > Magnoliopsida > Ericales > Ericaceae > Vaccinium > Vaccinium vitis-idaea. The sequence goes on along the minus strand of OY978222.1, from coordinate 9,991,292 downwards.
GGATTAAAATTACCTCTGCCCACAGAAATCCCCAAATTAGCTTCAGCGAAAGAAGACGAAAATCCCTTGTCATACGAAGCTCTCTCCACAATTAACATTCTCTTCCCAATCCAGATCCCATTCGCTTTGACCATGGCTTGTTGAGCATCACTGGAGGAATCGTATCTAACGAATCCAAATCTGAACCCTGTACGTTTGCTTCTTCGATAAGGGAGATAAGCATCCTTAATGAAGCCAAAGTTGGAGAAGAACTTATGGAACCAAGGCATCCCCACCCCATTAGGCAAATTATCAACATACACCGTGAAGGAGCTACTCGCACCGGTGGAGATAAGAGGTTTCAAATGGTAATGACCACGAAGAAACGCCATGAGACACAGAAAAAAACCGATGCCGGCGAAGGGTCACAGACAAGGGATCCGGAAATCCTTAATCCCCAACCGACTCGCCGTCACAAAAGATGGGAATAGAACGATCAGAAAAAGAAGGGCAGTGAGAGGGTATATGAAAAGGGGGATTGATTGACGGAAGGGAAAGGAACGAAGGCTGATTAGAGGACTCAATAGCTAGGGATATAGAAGGATAGAATGGGGAAAAGGGGAGAAACAAAAGGATGATGGCGAAAGGGGGTGAGATGAGCGAGATCCAGGAGGCAGGGAGATCGAAAGAAGCTCGCCGGAAATCACCATGGAGAACCGCCAGAAATCGCCTAACGATTCACCTCCCCGATCGATCTCTTCTTAATTTTAATCATATTTTTCATTGAAAAGAATGGATCCATCACTTCAGCATGCATGAAGAGAGCCTAAGAATTGACATGAACATAAATACCTAATTAGGGGAAAAACTAAAATGACAACATTAATTCAAACATGTTACTTATCTATGTCTCATAAGGGTGGCGCCTTAGGTCAGGTTTCAAGAAGGTTCTGAAGAGTTTGCTTAATCAGATTCTAAGAAGAAGAGGATGGAAGAAAGGAGGTTGTTCGTGCTCCGAAGTACCCAGGTGGATCCGATATACCCGATATCTTCAAAATCTCCGGATCCATAACATGATCTTAGTCAACCATATATTATTTACTTATGGCCTTAGCCAGAATAGAAAAATCCTATTAGAGTTACACGGGAATGATTCAGCAGAAAGTGTACAACAAGGGTTTGAGAAGATGCATGGGAAATACTTTAGTGTAAGCCTTTAGGTCCGAGAAAATGTTTAAATTAAAAAATTAATTCCCAGAAAGTATTTAAAATTCAAAAATTAATAAGTACATCAATTGATTGTTTTCCATTGCTGGTAGTCATTTCCAGATTATTTGAGGCATTTGAAATAATTTTTTTCTATTTTGACTGTCAAAATAGATATTGATTTGTGTTTTGTAAAAAAAGAAGACGTATATTGGTATACTATAAAAAAAATAAAATTATTAGTCTAAGATTTAGTTAAAGAGTTAAAATCAAAGATTATCTGCTTTGCTATGGAAACAAAGATGCAAAAGATCAAATAAAAGCAAGATTTATGAGTTTCGAATTTGAAAAAGGCGTGACATATCAAAAGATTATGTCACATGCTTCGCTTAAAATCTTACATGACAAACCAACTAATATTGAACCTGTGCTATGCATGGGACAATTTCAAATCGCTCTGCCATAATGTATAAGATTGGTAGATAGATATTCCCGTCAGTTATTTCCAGGGCCGGCTCTGAGTTTTGTCAGGCTTAAAGCGAACTTTTTAATAGGAAAAAAAAATGGGCCCTCAATCTTTTTTTCAAAGTGAACAATACTTGAGAAAACAAAACATTATACAGAAATCAATACATTAATTTTTTTTTTTGATAAGCAAAGAAGATTTTATTAATCATTGAAACGAATTACAACGATTAAAAGGACCAAGCTTAGACAAAATACAAAACGGACATCCCAACCAGGTTGGCACCCCCGAAAATGTATCAAGAACCAAGCAAGGACCAAAGGGAAAATAACTGAAGTTGGCAAGGAACCAACCTAAAGAAGATACATAATTACACTTCTAAATTCTTAAAGCCCAGTTGCATCAGATTAGAGGCCGAAGGGATTTCTGCATATTGAAGCCAACATGAACCAGATAGCTCTTCACAGAACACAAACAGGCTTCCATCCTTCCAGACAATTGAAACAGATCTTCACTCTACATTATAGACCCAGAGACATCAATTGCTTCCATATAACATCCACTCCAACATCCGCAGTCAGATATACTCCAAACCAAACCAAACAATAACAAAACAGAGGTACTCTACTTTATCCCACCTAATCCATAACTCAGATTTGCAGCCGAGACAATTCCGCAACACAAACTCATTCATCTCAGTAAACATCCAGTATAAGCAATCAGTAACATAGGCAGGTATCCATATCAAGCAATCATTATCAGAAAAACTGGAGAATATGATACCACAGCAGATCAAAACCACTTTGAGTCAGTAATCCACCACCTTTTGAGCATTCAAACTTCTAATCCCATCTAGGCATCTTTTAAAATCCTCAACAGAGTACTCATTCAATTTGTATGAAGCTTTAGTCCAGATTGCTATGGTTGTTTTGATTTTGTCCACTAAGACATCCACATCAACCACCATATTTCTAAACACTGTTTGGTTTCTTTCCAGCCATAACAACCATAGGACAGCATAAAAACTAATGTCCCAACAAGCTTTTTCAACATTTTTGAATTTAAAAGATTCCCACCAACACATTAACACATATAAATTTTCTGGGCAAACCCATTGGATGCCCCACCAAAACATGATATGAGACCATACCTGCCAGGCTATCCTGCATTGGAGAAGTAGATGGACCGCTGTTTCCATTTGAATATGGCAAAAGGGGCAAGTACCCATCAGTCCATCCTCTTGTTGGAACAAGTTTCTCTTTGAAAGTTCACTTCCCGTTGGGAGCCTATCTAGGAGAGCTTGCCAGGTTAAAATTTCCACTTTAAAAGGGCAAACATTCTTCCAAATAAGCATGCATTTAGCTCCGATAGGATTCACTGCTGCAGAAGTTATCTCCCATTTTTCATAGCATGTTTTGACTGAAAAGTTTCTAGATTTCTGGTCCCATTTCCACCTCAATTGATCATCCCCTTGGTTTTGAATACTTACATCATCCAACATTTGCTTAAGAATAGTGACAAGCCCAATTTCCCATTGAAACAAGTTCCTTCTGAAATGCAGATCCCAGGATAATGTAGAATTGTTGAATACTTCACATACCTTTGCATTCTTCTGTGTAGATAGGCCATATAATCGAGGAAACATCTTCTCCAATGACATTTCTCCAATCCAAAGATCTGTCCAGAAGGCTGTTGATAAACCAGAGGCAACTTTTATACAAAACCCATCCCTAATGACACTAGCCACTTCGGATCCCTCACAAATTAATGAAGTAATGTCACTCCATATATGGGAAAAATTAGATATGTTGGAAGGTCTCATTGGCAGCCAATTTGACTCCTCAATTCCGTATTTTGCTCTGATCGTTCTTGCCCAAAGAGACTCTTTCTCAGTACCAAATCGCCACCACCATTTACTAAGTAGAGCTAAGTTTTGGATTTGAAGCTTTTTGATTCCCAAACCACCCATTTTCTTATTCAGTGTTACCTTGTCCCATCCTACCAGATGCATCTTCTTCTTTTCTGGAGTATCACCCCACAGGAACTGTCTCTGGATTTTCTCCAATCTTCTCACAACAGTCTTTGGCATTTTGAACATTGACATGTAAAATTGGGGCAAACAACCTAATGTGGACTTAACCAAAGTAAGTCTTCCCCCAAAATTGATGTACTTCCTTTTCCAGAGAGCTAATTTCTTCTGAAATCTGTCAATAACTGGGGACCAAGTTGCAATTCTTCTAGGATTGGCCCCAAGAGGTAGACCCAGGTACTTAATTGGTAAGGAAACAATTCCACATTCCAGCAATTCTGCGTAAGTCTGAATGGTTTGATCAGGAGCCTCAATACCACACAATTGGCTTTTTGCAAAGTTTATTTTCAGACCAGACAAGAGTTCGAAAGTACCCAAAATTCCTTTGATGGCCAGTACTTCTTGCATTTCACATTTACAGAAAATGATTGTGTCATCTGCAAACTGGAGGTGAGATATAATTGGCCCATTGAAACCCATTGATACTCCTGAAATGATCCCATCTGCTTTAGCCCTTTCAAAAAGTATATTTAGACCCTCTGCAACCACATTAAAGAGAAGAGGGGAAATGGGGTCACTTGTCTTAATCCTCTCTCCAATGTAAACTGATCCGATGGAGATCCATTAATAAGAACAGACATGGACGCTGTGCTAACACACGTTTCAATCCAGGAAATCCATCTATCACCACATCCCATATTTCTAAGCATTTGGAATAAAAAGGACCAACTTACACTATCATATGCTTTCTCAAAATCCAGTTTTAGGATCAATCCCTGGTGCCCTTTTGACTTCCAATCGTCAATCACTTCATTTGCGATTAGAATACCATCAAGAATTTGCCTGCCATTAAGGAATGCAGCCTGTGTCTCGCCAACAAATGATGGAAGTACCTTTTTGAACCTATTAGCCAACACCTTTGACAGCAGCTTGTACAACCAACCCACCATGCTTATAGGTCTGAACTCTTTGAAAGAAGAAGCCCCTTCAACTTTTGGTATGAGAGCCACAAATGTCTTGTTGATCTCCTTGGAAAACTTACCCGTTTTGTAGAACTCATTGAAGAACTCCATAACATCAGGCTTTATGATCTTCCAAGCCCTCTTTACAAAGGCAAAGTTAAGGCCATCCGGGCCTGGTGCTTTGAAGGAATTACACTCTTTTAATGCTTGGACAACTTCTTCATAGTTAAATGGGATTTCCAATTCTATCCTGCTTACATTTTGGATATTCCTTTCAAAAACTCCTTCAAAATCAGGCCTCCTCCAATTCTGTTTTTTAAAGCTTTTCTGGAAGTGTTGAACAGCCAATTGTTTAATCTGTTGAGGATCATCAATCAAGCTCCCTTCCCATTCTATCACCCCAATAAAATTCCTCCTAAATCTGTTATTTGCCATGATTTGAAAGATCTTACTATTTCTGTCCCCCAATTTAAACCACTTCTGTCTTGATTTTTGTCTCCACAAAGATTCCTTCAATTTCTCCTTCTCCCAGAACTCCATTCTGCACTTGTTTCTTTCCTCTTTTTCTCCTTCTGTAAGAGCTCTTTCTTCAGCTTTTAAGTCCCATTGATGCAATCTTTCCTTTAACTCGTCCACCTTTAGATTCAGATTACCAAACTCTGTCAGATTCCAGCTTTTTAAACCCTCCTTCACCTTCTTTACCTTCTGCATAATCTTAAACCCTGCATAATTGCTCCTTTGGTTATTTCCCCATCCATAAGATTCTCCTGAATTCCAGCATTCCTCTACTATTTGCAGGCATTTATTATGAGATAGCCAAGCGTTGATGAACCTGAAAGGCTTGGGACCCCAATTTTTGACTTCATCACTTATCATGATTGGACAATGATCAGATATAACTCTTGGCAGACCCCATTGGAAAACTTTAAACCTCTCTATCCAGTCTTGAGAAAGGACAAATCTATCCAGCCTTGACTGTATATTGTTCTCCTGAAAATTTGACCATGTGAACTTTCTACCTAACAAAGGAATATCTCTAATTTCCATATCACTTAAGAAATTCTGAAATTCCCTCATTCCCCTATCCATTCTGGAGCATCCCATCCTTTCATTAACGCACTTGATTTCATTGAAATCCCCTCCTATGCACCACGGTATTTGCCATCTAGCTTTCAGCTCTACTAACTCCCTCCAAATCTCTCTTCTTTCAACATAATTATTAGAAGCATAAATATTAACAATGGTGCAGGGGAAATTACCATATAAAGTACCTCTGATAAGAATGTAGTTTTTTGATGAAATTATCTCTTCTACTGCCAAAATCTTAGAACTCCACATTGTTAGAATTCCCCCAGACAGACCAACTGCATTGGTGACTGCGTAGTCCATTTCAGCATCATACCATAACTTCCTCACCTGAAAATCATCTGCTTGCTCTAACTTTGTCTCCTGGATGAAGAAAACATCAGGTTTTTTCTCCATTATTATCTTCTTGACAAACCTTTTTTTGACCAAGCTTGATAGACCCCTGACATTCCATGATATTATTAACATTTATTTACACACTCCAATTCCCCTTCAGGTACTTAAGAAGCTCTATAACTGTCTTTGGGCCAACCTCTTTATCCCCATATCGTCACTTTCATGATAAACCACGCCTAATCTTTTGCCGATATTTACTGCATCTTCAAAACCTTTGAGAATAATGCTGTTTCTCCTTTGAATATCTTCAGTGTTAATGGAATCTGCATGGTCACCTGGCTCAACCAAGTTTCTGTCCACTGGAAAGCCTTCAGCACCGGAATCCAAAATTTCCCTTATATTCTTTCTGATTTTTGCCCTCTTTTCTTTAGCTGTTAACTTAATTGGTGAGTCCTTGGCACTTGCACCAACACATTTACTGGCATCATTCTTTGAGAACAAAGGTACCCAGAATTGATAACCATTATAGCACATCAAAAACTGTCTTTAAAGATTATTCTTCTCGCGTTTTTAGCAACAAATGTACTAATTAAATTTTCATAATCAAGTTTCTCCACCATATCCTTTTCAATAGACAACATAACCAATCCATTCAATATCTTGTGTGACATTGTCGACCTAAATTAGGTTTTGATCAACTTTAACTTTGAAAAACTTCTTTCCCCGGAGGCAATTGTAACCGCAATAGTCAATTGTATTTTGTACGCAATCCATACATTCGGAAAATAAGTATCCACTGTCTTCAAATAATTGAGCACATCAATGGACTTTTCTTAGCTCTTTTGATAAAACTTCTCTCAAGACCTTCAATTTCAAACATAAATCCTTCGCATCGATCAATATCAGAGATCTGGAGTGGGTGTTGTGCGGTAAAACTATGTCGTTTTGCTAGATTTTTTAGCACACTTCCAAAGCTCCAAGGGCCTTGTTTGGAGGAAGAAAAAACCACTACAAATACCTAAACCCGAAGTGTCTAAACCCAAAATGCCTAAACCTACTATACCCTACCCCAGGAGCCTAAATCTCCTGAAATTGAACCCCAAAATTAACTCTCCAAACAGGACCCTTTGAAGCTTTAGAGGTGTACCAAGAAAATAAGCAAAACGACGTAGTTTTACCGCACAACACATCCCCTAGATTCCAATATCAACCATCTCTTTTGAAAATATCACGTTTGGGCCCTTTTACTTCTGCCTTATTTTAAACTAGTCCCTCAAAATTATTAAACAAATTAGCGTTAATTTTATATATATAGCTAATTACTATATGGACCTACACCATTTGGGGCCCCAAAAATTAGAGAAAATTTGGGGTTTAAAGCTGTGGCTTTAGGAGCTTTAGCCCAAAGTGATTAGTATTATAATTACTACACGGAACTTGCATCGTTTAAAATGATTAGTATTATAATTTATGTCACGCGTGCCAAATTAAAGATTTGCAATCAATCCACCAAACCAGCTAAAGCTCATCATACAAATCAATTAACATCAACTTATTTATAGCTTTTGATGTATGCATATTCATTAATCAAATCATGTGTTCATGAATTGGGTACCTATTATTGAAGCCATTGAGTTTCATGTCTGCCATCTGACTTCATGAATAAATATTGCAGTAGTTTTTCAAAAAGTAAACAATTTCAAAGGAAAAATAATGGAGAGGCATAATTTTTTTTTGGGTTAATGGCCTGGACACCCCCTATACGTATACGTTTTCCCCCAAACACCCCCCTGCACCCAAACAATCTACGACGACACCCCCTCTATCTTCCAAACTTTACCTAAACACCCCTTCCCGTTACCCTTTCGTCTAAAATTGTCTCGAATCTCAAAGTTCTGGGTCATGTTTTGATGATCCAACACATTCAAGTTGTTTAAAACATGGTTTTAAGGGTACTCGCGAGAAATCAGCCCAAAATTTGATCTGGAAGTGTTTGATCCAAACAATTTTTCATACATGAAAAATTGTTTGGATCAAGCACTTCCCGATCATATTTTGAGCCGATTTCTCCACAAATACACTTAAAACCATGTTTTAAACAAATTGAACGGTTTGGATCATAAAAAAAACTGATGGTTCTAGACGATTTTAGCGAAAGGGTGACGGAAGGGGTGTTCAGGTTAAGTTTGGAAGATAGAGGGGGTGTCGTCGTAGATTTTTTGGGTGCAGGGGGTGTTTGGGGGGAAACGTAGGGGGTGTCCAGGTCATTAACCCTTTTTTTTTTTTGAAAAAAGAGAAGAGTCAAAATAACCCATGCAATGAATGGAAATTTTGAAGTGGGCAATCAAAATTAATTGCAATGACATCATTTCGTATTTTCGTACAGTGGATCCTACTAAAAACTATGTAAAGCCAAATTCAAAATATATAGAATGTTATGTAGCATATGAAAAACAGCAATAAACGTGCTATCCTACGAAACTTTTGTCTTTCTTGTAGGAGTACGTATATGCCACATTCTCACCTTTTCAACAGAATTTTTTCTGACAAAATACCCAAATATCATGCAATGAGGGAAATTTGAAACATTAATGCTTAATTACTCCCAACAAAAATATAAAACGCAGAAATAAAAGTTTAGCTGTAAAAAGTGAAGAGCAACCTTCAAAGTGATAAAGTTTTACTATGTTTAATATAGTTTTTACAGTTCCGTAAACTCCAATTAATAGAATTTATAGAACACATGTGAAAAAATAAAACTTTTAACTTTACAATGGGATAGAAAAAATGATTGTGGTATCCATCTATAGATGATATAAATCCATAATGTGTGAAAAGAATATTTTAATGAACCAATCAGAAGTAAAACCCTAAGAAGTTGACCTATAATACATGAAAAGCATCAACATATATAAGCAAGTGATAGCATCAACATATATAAGCATCAACAAAGTAATACTTCTTTCCTCCTTGGTGTACCCTTGTTATTGTAATATTTTCTTTTACAGATAGAAGAAACTGAAATAATACTTGCTTGGTCAAAAAATAAACGATAACAATATGGATCTATTTTCAAAGAAATTGACAAAAACTCCAAATAAAGAGAAAACTTGTAACTTTTGTATTGAAGAATGTACATTTTACTTTGACTCTGTGGTGTTGTCTGCTATAAAAATAAAAGAGATCATTGCCGAAGAAAGTGGGAAAGGTCGACATACCCAATCTGAGAATCGATCATTTCTCTAGCAGATGATGGAACCTAATAGTAACAGCAAGAATAGCATTACACTATTGTCCCGACCGTAATTCCTTCAACATATACCGGTCGAGTAAGATTGTTCACTACTTCGCCTGTAGATGATTAAGTCCCAAAGAAAAGTAACACACAACTGATCGATTTTGAAATGAGACTACAAAGAAAACTATTTAATGTCCAAAAATCCTAGCAAGAGGATACCAATAAATAGACCATATAAAGGCATTCAAAAATATGATAGAGCAAATGTATTAACATCTTAAAAAGGCGGTTGCATTAAGAATATGATTAATAAAAAAAAACACATCAACCTTCTTATGCAGTGTCACTCTATTAATTGTTTGATTGCGCTTCGACACATGGTATTGCCAATTGAGGATTGGTATTAGAGCACCCATCGCCAATTGAATCCACCATTATTGTAGTCTTTTCTAAAGATGACGATCCTACATTAGTAAAAGGATAAAAAAAAATCAAGCCGCTTGAAATTGGAAGAATTACCACACATAAACTTAAAAAAAAGAGAGAGAGAGAGAGAGAAACCATACATGCAGGGAATTTATGTGAGGGATTGCATTTGAATAAAAATGTGCTAGCTCTAATTGTGGTGTGATTTGACATGACTGGTATATCATGCAAATGTAATTACGGTGTATCATATATTTCCTTTGAAAATGAAGAAATCATAGGTTCTAATTAGGAAATACGTTTTTCAAACCATTTCATACTTATAAGCATCCTTTAAGAAACATGGAGAGATACGGAATAATAAAGATGATTGGTCCCATTATGGAAAATAAAAAGATTTTACGGAATAACGAAATGTCTAACATTTTGAAATTCAAAAAAGATTGAGGGAATGTGAAAAAATTATGTCACATGTTTCACTCAAAATTAAACATGACAAACCGATTCATTCGTGCACTTGTCGCCATCGCATCGCTTCTCACGAATCCATTCTGCAATACTATATAAGATGGTTGCATAATATGTCATGAATTTAATTGACCTTGATATTACAAATGTAGGATTGCCGAGGAATGGCAGAGGAATATTTAGGTCTTCGTGATTACAATTTTATTTGTTGATTTTTCATATATGTATATTTATGAATGTTGAAAATTTAAACAAACATGAACTGACGAAAATTTATACTAAACGTGTGCACTTGAAATCATCATGTCTATAGCATCAGTTCATGCTAGTAGTGATATATTGCCCAAAGATCAAAGCAAAGAAGGAGAAATCCAAAGCAGCGGGGGTTGAGAGTTGTACCTAAAACGAGGGAGATTTGCTTAGCTTCTCTTCCGAAGGTATAGATCATTTTGGTTGGGTTATTGATTCCAGTTGTTCTTTTCACATGTTTTCAAATCGAAACAATTTTTATTCATATGAGGCATGCGATAAAAGGACCATTAGGATGGAAAAAAACACGGTGAATAAGATTGTTGGAAAGGAATGGTTCATTTTTGGTTGGCAGATGGAACATTCTTGAGGTTGACCCGACTCCGACATATGCCTGGATTGAGGAAAAATCTAATTTTGTTGGGATTGTTAGAATCAAAGGGTTGTAGATTTGCATCAACGGATGGAGTTCTTGAAGTGTTCAAGAATGATAACGCGGTGTTGCAAGGCAAGATTATTGGAAATTTGTACAAGCTTGAAGGGCATGTTGAGATAAGGCATGCAAATGTTAGGTACCAAGCAAACAATAAGGATAGGCGTCGGGTTACACAAGTGTGGCCTATAAAGGCACAAGCAAATGAAGCCCATTGTGTGGAGAGCAACATTGGAAAGAAAGAGTATGAATTGATTGGCTTTAGTGGAGCTTCGCTTGCAAAGGTTGAACAAGAGAAAAAGTGTGCAAGAAGAAGGCACCCTAGTGAGGGGGGGTGCAAGACACTCAAGTGAGGGGGTGCATTTTTCATGAACAAGGGGTGATCATTTGTTGGGTTTGCCCATGAAAAATAAGCCTAAAAGGATTGCAAATTGGAGGCCTTTCTTGGGTAGAAGCCTATACATTTTTCGGCACATGACGGCACATGTTTTTCCGCCTACCATTTTGCTTCTTGGAAGGTAATGAGGTTTTGTCTCCTTGGAAAAATAGAAAATACAAGTGCCATGTGTGTGTGTTCTCAGCAGAGAAGAGAGAATAAAAACAGTGTGCTCGTGTGTGGGTGTTGGCGGTCGAGACTCGAGAGAGAGTGAAAACGAAGGAATCCTGTGGGTTTCTCTCTGGTGGATTAAGAAGGAATGGAAAAGGGTAATTGTGCATCGTGGGCTTGTGTTTCTGCTGTGAAAAGGGAAAAGCTTCAAGTGCAACCATTTGGTCTATTATTCAACAGCTTGTCCGTGGATCTTGGGGTCTATTTTGCTTACTCATTTCAATAATTCAATGGTTTCGATTCAACAATTTTGATGAGATCTTTTCCCGTAATTGTAAGTTGTTGGATGCACCTTAGGATTTTGTGAGCTATTTGTAAATCCCTTGTATCCCTTGGTCCTGGTGGAAATTTCTCTCTCTCCGTGGACATAGGCATCGAGGCCGAACCACGTAAATCTCATTGTGCTTGTGCTTGGTTGATTTGTGTTTGTGTGTGGTGCTAGCTGTGTTTGGTTGATCAATCCGTAACACAAAAAAGATATAAAAAGGATAGCGTTGCATTCCCAACAAACAAACAAAGAACCAAGATAAGAAGATTAAGCTAACAAAACAGAGAACTAGTACGAACTAATAAAAAGGAAAAATTAGGAGGCCATACGTGCTTTTGATCGTTCATGATCTAGACCAAGTCTGAAGGTGATACACGCGCAGCATCCTTCCCACGTTTCTTGATTGATTTGACCAGCTCCAATATGGATGCACAAGCGAAAAAAATGCATAAGAGAAGGACAGAGCCAACTGCCATGGACTTGTCATGACTGATTGCGGCAAAAACTACTTCATGATTGTATGCTAGAACTAAGAATCCAACAGCATCAATGAGGAAATTACAAAGCTCGAACAAAGGATAATCTTGCCATGAGTACAAGTCTTCTGTTGGTTTTGGTTCCACCATGTTTTCAACCCACAAGACCAGAATGAGTTCCAAAATGAAAATTTTCTTGGTTATAGGAAGAAACAGTTTGTCACATCGAAAACATTATGGAGAAGCAGCCACATCACCAAACAGCTTATCACCGTTACCACAAGATTTGATAACTGAACAACATTATAGGGAAGCAACATAAAAAAAGTAGTAAAATTATCAACTCCGGGTGACAAGGTCTTGGCTATCCGCACACTTGTCAGCGTCCCTTAAAATATGCACGAAACTCGCGGTTTAAAACTTCCCAACAGGAACCAGGAATCAGGAAAAAAATTCCAATGCCGAGCGGGTACCATGTGGTGTCGGCTCACACACATCTGGCAGTTCAAAATTGCAACGGACAGGCAGGATTGAAAGTGCGAGATAGATTTTAAAAAAAGGAAACAGAAAAAGGAAAATATGTTTTAATCCGGGCCGTCCGTTGCATTTTTGGACAGCCAAATGTGCACGAGAGGGTACCACGTCAGCATACCCGATGGAGGAACCAGGAATCTAATCTGCCATGGCTAATTCATATTAATTTTTTTTTTTATATGGGCGAACCAATATAAATTTTTTTTGGACAAAAAATTTACATGTAAATTATTAGTGTTCTTTTACTTTATCCTAGACTTTAGCCCACCCCACAGATAATGTGGGTCCACCCATGAGCATACCCGCTTGGCACTGAAAAATTTGTTGGTCATTAGAGTACTTGATTGATGAGTTCAATAGATCCTATTAAATTTTATGGGTAATGGGTGTACTTATAATTCCTACGTAATTGGAACTGATAGTAGTTTGTTTTTTGGTCCCTAACTATTTATAGAATCATGATACATACACACCCCCACATACACTCCCAACCACACCCTCTCTCACATGGGGTGTGGGGCTCACATGAGGCCCACATGTGAGCCCCACACCCCATGTGTATGTGGGGGTGTGTATGTATCATGATTCTTAGAGTAATGCAAACTAGAACAATTTTGGTTCTTTTATTTTCATTTTTTGGTTTGGACATGGGTACATTTGAGAAAACCCCGGTATCCAGCGGAATGTGGGTTTGGTAATATCTTCAGTGGGGAACGGAGTGGGGATGGTAAAAAGACTCTCCAATTGGGGATGAGAGATAGAATAGGGCCGCCCAATCCATACCCTACCCGTTGCCATGCATCTCTATGGGTGTGTGCCAGAGAGGTCCCCATTTATAATTATTAGTTTGGTATTTCTTCCTTGGATCCTGAGAAAGGATGTGATGAGAAACAAATCCCATAATTTTGGTACATTTTAGTGAGAAACTCTACTAATTGTTTTCCTTTTCAAAAAATCATCCAATTCAAAGGGCTTTGCGACCAAAATGATTATGATTTTCTACTACTACTTTAAAAAACCCAAAGCATCAAAAGTGTTTCCCACACTTTCCCCCATCAACACAACCTAATTATAGAAAACACGTGCCTACTCCCAACCCAATCACAAGAAGGGAAAAAAAAATATTACACAAGATGCCTTTCCAGTTCAAAGTTCCCCACTGTAACTATTATTCTTCATATCGAAACGACACCCCAAAATGAACTAATAACAACTCCAAAACGAAACGTAGCTAGGGATGGCAATTTCCCCAAACCCGATGGATACCCGACCCACACCCGGTTATTTGGAGGCAGATATTATTCGATTTTTCATCCAATAGGAGCAGGTATGGTAGAACTTAAAGAATCCCCGGTTGAAAATGGAGCGGGGATGATTTTGTGATACCCTTCATACATATTTTTATGACTATTGTATGTATATATGCTAGCATATAGTAGTATATAAATGTAAATGTATGTGTGTATATATATAAGCATGCATATTGGTATAATTTATGTATATTGTTCCTAATTAAAAGTATATATGGTTAAGTGTTAAAAAAAGTTTAATGATGATAGTTTTTAAAATTGTATATAATCTTGGTAGACTATTATTTCTTTGCAACTTTCTATTCTATTTTGTTTTAAACGGTTGTTTTTGTTAGTATAGAACACATAAATTAGATCTCATCCTCTTTTTTTTCTTTTTTGTTCAATTAGTTTGGATATGGATTTACCCGAATATACCCGACCCCCAATGGGAGACGGGTATGTTGGATTGTGCACTATCTCTCTTGGGTATGGAGGTGGGGATGGGGTAGAATTTTCCAATTGGGGATCGGGGGTAGAATAGGGTCCCCCGATCCATACCCTACCCGTTGCCATCTCTAAACGTAGCGCACCTTCGAAACGAAACACTGACTATTTCCCACCCAACATCTCCAGATCACGGAAGAACTCTTTGGTCCACCGTTGCCCACCGCCCAACCCCTCCTCCTGCCGCTTCCACCCTCTACACGGTAAGAACAATTCTTATTTTCCTAACTGTATGTTTGAACAAATGTTGTGTTTGTTTGCATTTCCCCACATGGATATGTTTTGATTGGGATATGTATAACCCTCCACAGATGGATTATTTTTCGACAGCCCCACCCCCCTGTCTAAATTATATCCAGCCCCAACTTACCAAAATATCCCTTGGTAAAAGTCAGCCAAACACAAACCTCTGCTCGCGAACTACATCTCAATTTGGGTTCTCGCTTGGTGGGGAGAGAGAGAGAGAGAGAGGGGGAAGAACATGTCTCAAATTCCAATCTCAAGATTAACAACGAAGACGACGAAAAAAAATTGCTGACAACATAAAAATCAAACTGGTAGAAGTCCCCAAAAATTAACCCCTCAAATTTACATATTGTTCAACATAATCATAAAAATCAGAGTAAAAATTCTTCAATACCATCTTCATCACCGACATCGTCATTATTCCTTCTCTATTGAACCCTCACCGTCATTTTTCCTTCTTCATCTCCGGCTTGATATTGAGGATTTTGTGCGACTTTGGGAATCTGTACTGGACTGGACTTCCTCGTGTTTAGCCAAGAAAACCGAAGGAAAGAAATTTGGGTACTGGTGGTATAGCTTAGAACCCAGTAGATTGGATGAACAAAATCCAACGGCTTGGAATGATATTTATAAAAAGGGCAAATTAGGTTTTTGACACACAACAAACCCTATAACTTTTTATCACCCCTTCTAAATAACTCCCCTCCAACCATATCCCCTTCTTATTATATCTAACTTCTCCTCTAATATACATATCCCTCTAACAAACAGTGTGATATACGTAATGCTGAGTTTCGAATCACCATAGATTTTACCAAAGCGAAGATTTATTGCACTAAACGTGTTTGATGAATTGCCCCAATTCGAACCAACCAACCTAATTTCCTAAAAACAAGGGACAGATTCTAGAGAAGCTTTGAGTTTCTCTTGAATTTGAATTTTAATCTGAGTCAAGTTTTGATTAGGGACTGGACATGCCCCCTTACCTCAGTCCTACGCCTTGACAGTGCCCGCTATTTTACTACATTTTCTATCTGTGGGTCAGGATTACAAACTTAGATATGTCTCTGCAAATCTTAGCTTGCCTCATTAGAGCAAATAGAATTCTGGAGAGGTTTTTGAGTTTTTTCCTTGAACTTGATTTTAAATCTAAGTTGAGATTTGAGTACGGAGTGGACATGACCCCTTAAATGAGTCCTACACCTTGACTAATCACATGAAATGACTGTCAATAACTTTGGATGAGGGATATGTTGCCTTCATCAATGATCAGAAAATAGTAGCCAAGAGCAAAAGAGAGAGAGAGAGAGAGAGAGAGACCAACAGAGTTTTGCTGCAATGATCGATGTTGCAGTTTGATAGCAGTATCCTCCATTTTGCCGCTACGTTATTATTATTTGGAGACAGCGTTGAAGAATGGTGAAATTGAATCAAGACCGCTGCATACCTTTTGCAGAGAGAGAGAGATGTATTCCTTAAAAACTACTGTATAAATTATAATCCACTGTGTTATTTTAACTTCATGATGTTATATATCTTATCTAGAATATGAACTTTGAAGGCATCTTCCATTCTATCTGCTATGTAATAACATTTTCTCTTGGCATGTTTGGGAGAAATTAAACACCCTTTTTCAGAATCAGTACTTTTGGATGTCTATATCCAAGATAATGTAAAGTACATTTGCTTTCTATAGCTGCAAGGGGAAAAAAATGAGAGATCACTTTTTACAATGATGTGGGTTGTGAGAAACTAAAGGGTTTACATAGTTTTAAATAGCGGTATCGGTCGCGGTATCGGTGTATCGGTATCGGGACGTATCGGCGATACGTCGCGGGAATCGGCTGTCTCGGTCGTGAATTTTTAAAAATCATTAGCAACTCATACAAAACCTTATGGAACAGGTTTTTTTGCCTCATTAGCTTAATTTGTCATATTTTAGACAATCTTAGAACATATAAATACTTATTATTTTCCTTAAAATTCTGTAAAATACATACATACTTTAAATTTCTGTGGTTACAGTGAACAATTTTTCCTCTACTAGTCTTTGCCCACTTGCATATTTTCCTCCTTTTTTTAAATTTGTTATCAGAGAAGAGGGGTGTTTTCCCAAGAGAAAGGTTACGTGTTTGAATAGAGACCAAGCACTCCTTTCAAGTAAACAGCTGGACCCAAACTTAAACATTACTCCAACAGTAAAACCAAAAGTACTTCCTCTTCTTTCTTTTACACGCCTCTTTCTGTAAATCGCAATCTCAATCTCTTTCTTTTACACGCCTCTTTTAGTCTTCTTCTTTTAAACGCCTCTTTCTTATCTCAATCTCTGTGATGGCAGCGAATGCTAGTGACCGATGCATCTCTCTCAGCCTCCAACAATGGTGGTGCACAGATCAGAGAACCTCTGTCTCTTTTTTTTTTTTTGTGGATCCTTTGTTTTGTTTTTCCACTATGGAGAATGATGGTAGATTGAGAGATGCTGCTATGGACGAAAATATCAAAGGAGAAGATGAAGATCAGGTTTCTCATCCTTTTCCAGACTCCCCACACTCCCCTTTCTCTTTCTTGAGAATCGAATGTGGGTTCCTGTCCTTTTTTTTTTCCGTCTCGGCCGATACTCTCTAAACCGGCTTCCGTCTCGGCCGATACACCGATACGTACCGGGAATCGGCCGGTTCGTATGCGATATTTAGGTCACACCGCTATATCGGGGTGTATCCGTATCGGAGGCTCAAAATTCCGGTACGAACCGGCCGATACGGTACGTATCGGCCGATATTTAAAAGTATGGTTTAGAGTTACTAGAGTTATTGAACTGTCTACTAATTGAATCTCTTCCTGAAGCCATTGGTAAAAGTGGTGTCGTTTGGCAATGTGCAGCATCTTTTAATATCTTTTTTCAGTGGTAACACCATTATGCTCCAATTTTTGTTGGGAAAATAAAAGAATTATAGCACACACTCAAACACTCTATTTTATTAATCTGTAACAAAATTACATAGCACTCATGCTCTAACACACACTAGACATTTTTCCTCCCACTTATGGTGGGGGAAGCCCCGAAGGGGCACCACATCTCTTCTCTCACTCTCTGCCTTTCACTTTCTCTTCTATCTTCCCACAATTTTCAAAGAACTCATGCACACCTTTACATAGAAAAATAGAGCTACAATACTAAAAACATGTAGCCTACTTCTTTGACTTCCTTGCACCATAGTTATCCAAAACTCCCACTTGCATATCCAATCAAAAACCTTCACAGCCTCCACACCAATAGTAATCCACATGTTTTCCATTCTTAGTCAAACTTTTTTTTTTTAACAGCCGAAAGTAGAGTTTTATTAATCTTTGAAAACACATTGCAAAGATTAAAAGGGCCAAGGAAATGGCATCATGATGCAAGGAGGCATCCCAACAATATTGGAACACCAACTTGAAACAATCATAAGCCGCCAAGGATCCAAAGGGAAAGAAACGAAATTTAAAAAGTAGGAAAAAAAATAAAAATTGATAACTCTATTAATGCTTGTTAGTTTTGTTGGCGTTTTCCGGGTTATGTCAAGCCATTCCGTGTATGTAATTTGCTTATGGGGTTTTCGGAGGTAGAGTGTTTAGGACTTGAGTCTAGATGCTCCACTCGAGAGATTGCAAGCTTCATGATCAAGCCAATGCCTTGTCAAGTGTTTCAAAGCTCAATCCGGGAAGGTATACTCATGCATGTCATATTTGCATTAGTTTTTTGATTATCATAGTTTAGGTCATATGAGTTTTAATTAGTCAATTGCATTGATACACTTCCTAAATCATGATTTTGTGAAAGGCATTTGGATTCCATCTTGTTTAATCCCTCATAGCGTTTGAAAAGCGTTTACACGCGTCTGCTAGCCCGTGTCCCTTTTTTTGGCTGTTGCGTTCACAATGCATTTACGCGCGTCTGGTAGCCCGTGTTGATGACATGTCATGTTTTGAGAGGCTTACTTAGGGGTTCCGAATTTGTGCACTATATACGCTCTTTTTCTCTCATTTGAGGGCATGCTCTTGACTGAAAAATCAGCTCCCTTTTTAGAGAGAGAAAGTCTCATCCCTTCTCTGTAAAGACCCATATTTTCATATTATTTTCCGGAAATAAAATTGGGGAAATATGAAAAACTAATTAAAATGCTAAAGTGTTGGATTATTAAGAGTTGTGAGTGGGATTGGACCTATTTGCATTACACAAACCACATTTGGGCTTAGAGTGTAATTACATGATATATATATATATATATATGTGTGTGTGTGTGTGTGTGTGTGGTGGGAGAGGAGAGAGAAAGTCATCTTCCTCCCCCAAAATCTGCCGTCCCTCTCTCTCTCTCCTCCATGGCTCTCAAAATCTCTCTCTTCACAAATCTAACCAAAACTCAAGCTCCAAACTTAGTCCCTTCACAAAAGCTTCTCCAAATATCGTGCTCTACGCGTTGGTATGCTTATTTCACTCCGGTGTTTGAAGATCTTTTCTTGGATTTTGAAGCTAGAGTTTGGGTTTTGCTCCTTGGGGGTTTTTCAAGCTAAATCACAAGAGGTAGGGGATCATCCTTCAACTCTTAATGCAAATTTGATGTTTGTGTATGTGTGTTACTCTCATACTTGCTAGTTTCCTCTAAATCCTTGCTTTAAGTTCTTTGGAGATGTTCTAATCTTGTTTGTGTTGATATTGAGTGGTTCCATTGACTTCCTAGGTGTTTCTCTAGTCATTTTGTTTGTTTGATAACCCAACTAAAGTGTTTGGGTTGAGATCCCCCACAATGGGTGAGAATTTTCTCGTATTAGTTACTGTTCACGCTTTTCGGGCGATGTCAAGGCAAAATTTGGAAATGTGTTAAACTACAAAGTTGTAGCTCTTCAAATTACCTACGTTTTGATATATAACTCGTTGAAATTGGAGTTTGGTGTGAAAAGTTATGATAAAAATACTCGGACTGCTCAAATATGTGAAATTTGCTTGTTGTGGATTGGGTATTGATACCCGGATGCTGGGGTATTAATACCCAACAATTCTGTGTTTTGGCCTTTAAAAGGGCTGGGTATTGATACCCGGACGCGGGGGTATTGATACTCCATAATTTTGTTTTACTAGCGGACTGGGTATTGATACCCAGAGGTTCTGTCCCTTTTTGTTGAAACTTGGGTATTGATACCCAGTTTTCTAGTATTGATACCTAGAGGTTTAACTTTAATTTGAGGTGACAATCTCTTGACAACTCGTGAGTTATGCGTAACATTAAGTTGAACGTATATTGTGATAAGTGGAAATGTGAAGGTATAATATGTGGCACGGGGCCCGAAAGGGTATGCCCGGGATGGCACGGGGCCCGAAAGGGTATGCCCGGAATGGCACGGGGCCCGAAAGGGTATGCCCGGAATGGCACGGGGTCTTTATGGCATGCCCGGAGAATAATCAAATGTTTAAGGGGAATATGATGAAAACGATAATTGTTTTGGGATAAATGTGGCGTGTTGTGTGAGGTTTAAACTCTAATTTGGGGAGACTATCGCTTGAAACATCTTTAATTAGTCAATTGCATTGATACACTTCCTAAATCATGATTTTGTGAAAGGCATTTGGATTCCATCTTGTTTAATCCCTCATAGCGTTTGAAAAGCATTTACACGCGTCTGCTAGCCCGTGTCCCTCTTATTGGCTGTTGCGTTCACAATGCGTTTACGCGCGTCTGGTAGCCCGTGTTGATGACATGTCATGTTTTGAGAGGCTTACTTAGGGGTTCCGAATTTGTGCACTATATAAGCTCTTTTTCTCTCATTTTAGGGCATGCTCTTGACTGAAAAATCAGCCCCCTTTTTAGAGAGAGAAAGTCTCATCCCTTCTCTCTTTGTGTAACTTGATGTTCTTGATGATTTGAGCTTGCTCTTCTCATCTTTCTTCAATCTAGAGTCTTCCTTTCCGTGGATCCACTCTAGGTTGATTTTGTTTTTCAAAAATCTTCATAAAAATCATATCTTTCATACATCATGGTGTTGCCTACATATCTACGTGGCCAGATGATCCGGAGCCGTCTTTGATATGGAGATCGAGGGGTGTTGGACTCGTGGAGGCTATGGAATCAAGAAGGGGCTCGGAGAGCTAAATCAAGGAGTGGAGTTAGGTGTAGCTTGGGGCAAGTTGGTAATTCCTAATCTTGTTACTCTTGATTTAACCTTTTGATTTATAGCAATTAGTAGATTAGGCCGTGGTTTATGCTTAGGGTATTTAGACCCTAAGTAGTTTCCACGTATATCCTCGTGTTTTGTGCCTTTTCTTTATTTACTTTGCATTGGAATTGTTGATTTGATTAAATAGCCATGGAATTGGGGTGAATGTGAATCACTTGGTAACATTGAATTTTTAATTGATAGTCCTATTCACCCCCCCCCCCCCCCCCCCCCCTCTAGGACTTGTTTCACCTTTGCATAATTTCAATTGGTATCAGATCCCGTGTGCTCTTTGTTTTCTTAATTGCTTGAGTTGATCCTTTGTTTTGCAATGGATAGGACGGGTCCTATGGAAGGTGGGTCAAATTCTCGACCCCTTTACTTTGATGGGAGTGACTACTCTCTTTGGAAATCAAAAATGAAGAACCATTTGATTGCATTAGGGATTAAAGTTTGGAGGTCCGTTCTTTATGGTTATGAAGAACCCACGATTGAGGATCCTAGCACTAAAGAGGTTAGGAAGAAAAACGAAGCGGAATGGGGTCCGGCGGATATTGAGAGTTGTGAGTTTAACTCACGTGCGTTGAATACCATTTACAATGCTTTGTCCAAATCCGAAGTCAATCGCATTTCGTCTTGTGTCACCGCAAAAGAGGCTTGGGAATTTCTCCGAACCTCTCATGAGGGTATTGAAACGGTGAGGGAGTCTAAACTCCAAATGTGCACCACAAAATTTGAGGAACTCAAAATGCTTGATGAAGAAAATTTTGATAGTTTCATAACTAGGCTCACCAAAATTGTTAACATGTTTCATAGCCTAGGGGAACCGCTTTCTAATCTTAAAATGTGTCGTAAGATCCTTAGGTCCCTTCCCTCTAGATTCTTGACCAAAGTGACCTCAATAGAAGAGAGGTCGGATGTTGATGATATCACTTTTGCCGAGTTGGTTGGTAAGCTCCAAATTTTTGAACTAAATCACTTGAAGGACTTCAAACCTTCGAAGTCCGTTTCCAAGGCCGGTAAGGATATTGCTTTCAAAATTGATAAAGAGGAAATCACCAAGGATAGTGACACGGATGAGAGTATTGACGATGAGGAGTTGGGTGCACTTGTCAAAAAATACAAGAGGTTTGTAACTCTTCGGAAACATAAAGATCTTGGTAAGAGTCCGAAACCATTGAGTGGTTATAAGAACACGTTTGACACAAGTGGCAAGAAACCTTCATTTGATAAATCCAAAAAATAACATGGAATACAATGTCATGAGTGTCATGGGTTCGGTCACATTCAATCCGAGTGCGCTAATACTCTTAAAAGGAAGTTTAAAAGGGGGTACAAGGTCACGTGGGAGGATGACAGTGACGATGAGGGTAGCGAGTGTGGTGCTTTTGAGTTGGGCAAGGGAAATTCCAATGTCAATGCTTTGGTCACCACGGTTGGTTCTCCTCCCTCTCCTAAATCATTGTCCGAGTCCTCTTTCTCTAGTGATGAGAGTGTTGAGAGTAAGAGATTTAGTTCCAAAGTAGAAATGACTAAAAATGATGAGAATGATGTTGAGGATTGTGAGACCGAGTCTATCAATGTGATCTATGATCAACTTTACAAAGACTTTAGGAAACTTGGGAAAAGAAAGAAGGAATTGGAGTCTAATCTTAAAAATGTGGAAAGAGAGAAAATTTTGCTTAAGGAGGAATTTGTTGTCATCTCTCGTGAGTTAGAAGAGCTTAAAGTTTACAATGCCAAATTGGTTGAAAAATTTGAACACATTGAAAAGGAGAGGATTGAGGTTTGAAAGAAATTGAAAAGGCGAAGTCTAAAATTGTTGAACTTGAGAAAGATCTTTTTGAAGCTGATGAAGTTATAAAAAGGAATGCTTGTGGTGCGTCTCGGATAGCGGAGATGACTAGGTCTTTTAAGGATAAGAGTGGCCTAGGTTTCTTGAATTCATCACCTCCCTCCAAGCCTAGTGAAGAGCTTAATAAGAAAATTTCATTTGTGAGTGTCGGGACTACCTCAAGTCCTTCTTCCGATTCCATTCCTCTCAAGGATGAACCACCCAAGAAGAAATTCATTCCATTTGATATTTGTGATCGTGATTCCAATGAAGAGTGTGATACCATGAATAAGAATAAAGAGAGCAAACCAAGAGGGGTTAAGAGTTCTACGCAAAGAATCGTTACTTGTCATCATTGTGGGTTGAGGGAAATATTCGCCCTTTTTGTTATCGGTTAAAGAGAGAGAACAACAAGAGGGGTCAAACACAAAGACCCATGAGTCGATTTGTCCCGCGTAGTGTAGTTCTTGGTCAACCTAATGTTGGAAGACCTCGTGTTGCTACTCCATCGCCTCCTAAATCTCAAAGTGATGAATTTTTCACAAAGTTGTGTCGTCTTGCATCTCAATCGTCATACATTGTTGAAGAGATAAACAAGTTGTCTTTGCATGCTAAGAATTTGAATAGTGCTTCTTGTGATCAAAACAAATCGAATCATGCTTGGAAGAAAGTTGATCGTGCTTCACATGTCTCACAACCTCTAAATACTATTAGGGAGTTTGGGGGTTCTTCCTCTTTTCATTGAGTTTATTTGGGTTGCATGTCACTCTTGTGTGCTTCATGTCATGTTTGAGTCTAGAGTGGTCATGTGTTTTTATTTAGTGTTTGCATTGATTTTTATCGTGTTTTTTGTTTTCATTTGTTGCATGCATTTAGGGTCATGTCTTGGTTATTTCATTTGTGTGCTTGCTTGTCGAATGCTTGTGTGCTTGTCAATTGAATACTTCCTTCATCATGCATGGGAATGAGCTTAGAAATCTTGTTGGTTAGGCTTTGAGATTTGAGCATAACCATTGGGATCATTGAAGAATGCATGCGTGATGATATCATGTTGTGGTCTTTGTCTCGGATGAATCTCATGCTCTCCTCTATTTGCACACACTCTTTTGGGGCTTGATCCTTATGGTGTTAAAGGGTACTCATTCGTATCTTGGGTAGACTCTGCTTGATTGGATTTTTGATTGACCAAATGCTTGAGTTCACCTTTAGATGCTTTCCCCCATTGATTTTTCTCAAGAGCTACCGTCTAGGGATTAGTATGAAAGCTTCCTTGGTGCATAAAAGAGTGAGATCCTTGTTCAAAAGAAATCATGTTAAAAAAAAAATAATAAAAATAAAAATTTGGGGGGGAGAAGAAGAAGGTATTCATTGTGTAGAAATGAAGAAGGTACTCATTGTGTAAAAGAAGAAGGTACTCATTGTGTGGAAGGGAAGAAGAAGAAAGTATTCATTGTGTAACCTTTTGTTCTAGATTTGGGGTTGTTACTCTAGTGTATCCCCTCCTTTTTGATCTCGCACCAAGGAGAATGGCTACCTAATCACTGCACCATCCTAGATTTGTGTGTACCTCTTGGGTCACGGAAATCCAAAATGGGGTTTGTGCATGAAGTCTTTAGGTGCAAGTGCCTTATGGTTTGACTTCACTTATCTATCTTGTGTGAATCTTTCTCAGGATTTGGGTGGGTGTCACTTGGCATTTTTGAGAGTCTTGCACCATCTTATAAGAGATCACCCACTCACCTTGATAGTAGAGAGCATGAAATTCACTTGTTGCTTGTGGTAGCTCATGATATTGTCACGTTATGTATTGCTCTTGCTATCTTGGATGTGTTCAAATTCGTCTCTCATAGCAAGTCTTTTCATGTCTTGTTCTAGTTCATGATGTGAGAAAGTGATCATTGTTAAATGCTTGAATTGTGTGTGCCCTTGGATGCTTGCATGAGTGTGATCTCATTAGAATGCATCTTGGAAGGAGGAGTCACATTTGTGTTTTCATTTGCTCTTCGCTTCATTATTTCTGTCTTCATTCATGGGGGAGATACATTTGCTTAGGGTGAGTGTTGATTTTCAAGGAGCCTTTGTTCTCTAGGGATTTTTAGTGTTGAGTGGTGGTTCTCTTCATATAAGCATTTTGTAAGGGGGAGTATTTGTGTGAGGAAGTTATGCTCACGATCTCATATCTTCTTAAGTGATTGAATTTGTGCATACACTTGTGAAATGCATTGGTGAGGGGGAGCTTTTAAATTGTGAGGCATTATTTTGGAAAGAAGTCTCCTATTTTTCCTAATCCTTGAGGGATTGCATTTTTTTTGGTAGGTTGAAAGAGGTTGTGGGGAATGGTTGTTGTCTTGGAGGATTATATCTGTGAGCATGCATTTTTGGTTGAGGAGTTGTGAGTTTTTGTGTTGTTGAAAGTGTCTCAATGCCTTAGAAAAATTTTTGGTCAGTGTTTGGGGCTTCCATGCCTTAGTCAAATTTTTGAACGGTTGAGGCATGTTCATTTGCATAACAGGTGTAGTGTAAAATCCTTCCTTGTTTTGTTCTTGACCTGTGGAGCATATTTTCGTGAGTTTTGGTTGGAAATTCAGAGAGCTAGCGCTAGAATAGAGTCTACACGCGTTTGAGAGCACTACACCACACCCATGTCACGTGCTCTCTTCCTTCTGATCTTTTAAAATGGGATAGTTGTAGACACCCCAAAATGAGACGTTCACGTACATTGTAATCCCCGATGATGAAAGGAAATACCCGGAAGATCTCTCGGATTGAAATTCTCCAAGTCAACTCAGTCAACAGTACCATACGGTACTCATCTCTCACGCACGGCACAGCCCAAGTCACGTACAACATGAAGAGCCCCTCTTAAATTCTACTCCTAAATTCTTCCTATACTAAAAAACACCTGTTACCAGTACCCTCAAGCTCCAGAAATCTACCTCATATTTCCAAAAAAACCAACCCAGTCGCAACCCGAAACCCATTGCTCTGTTTTCCCCCAAAAAACCTTCACTGATCACACCCAATTCTATTAAGCTTTCTACACCACATTGAGGAGTGATTTTGCAAGCATTAGAGGAAGTCCAAGCAGTGCCTAAGAAGTTCCAGAAGTGCTTCAATCCGAGAGTTTCCCACCGGAGGTATATTTCCGTTTCGCCAATTTTCTCAACTTTGGTACCCTGAGGGGAGGAGTACCAAGTGTGGAATGATCTCCTATATCATCTCCACACTTGGTATGCCCATGTTACATCAATATCAGTTTGATTTCATACCTCCCGGTTGCATCGTACGGTGAAAATATCACCTCATACGGGGTGATTTAGTGAGGAGGAACATTTCCCACTTAAACACACTGTTTTCTCATTCAAAATAGTCTACTTTTAACCATATTTCATGCCTTGTATGTGCTTCTATTCAATTATGTCGAAAAACCAAAGTTTGAACTGTTTGTGAAGGAAACAGTGCCGCACGACACTCCTTCTGTGCCGCACGGCACACTTGGAGTGCTGTACGACACTCTTTTGAAAATTTGACCGTTTGGATTGATGAACACTGCCGCACGACACATTTTCTGTACCGCACGATACACCTAGTGTGCCGCACGGCACACTTTTCTTGTAAAATCCAAAATTTTGATCAGTACCTTGCATGAACAGTTTAAATTCTTGATTTTCGTATATTTACTGTAATTTACATACCAGTTGCTTGTTTTTTTATTATTGTCTGCTTTGCTTGATTTAAAATGTTTATCTGTTAAAGTTCGGTATCAAAATATTTTCTAAAAATCCACAAATGTTTAGTAAAGACCGATTTTTAATCGGGCGAACGGGGTGCATTAAAACCCTTCCCCGTTCGTAACCTGGCTCCCGAATCCAAAACGAATCTCTGGTTTCCAAATCGTTTTCTAAATCATTTTCTAAATCATTTTTCAAAAACTGTTTCTCGGGTCCTAAACCATTTTCCAAAAACCCGGGTGGTGACTCTATTTTCAAATCAAACCGGCGTGTGGAGGTCGACTGTCCACAATAGTGATCTGCTGCCACGTGGAGGCCTTAGCTTCCGTCCGATACCGGGTACACCAGTCAAGGTTTGTGTGCATCACTCTCACGTGTTCTCCATTTCCACGTGTCCACATTCTGGTGCGCATGGCTAATCTCAGCCGTCCAGATCCCTTACCCGTACTCCACCCTATCTCTCTCTCTCTCATCCCTCATTTTTCCCCTGCTCTAGCCCGTAGCTATCTCTCTCTTCCCTTAGGCGATTACACAAGTTAGGGTTTCAGGCTGCGGCGATTTCCAATACTCTCCATCACCGATCTAAATCACCCTTTTTTCTCATCTTCATCATGGGTTAGTCGAGAAGGGTTTCACCAGTTCGAACGTCTTCAAACTATTCTTCTTCGGTTAAGCTGCGCCCCACAATGGGTTAGTCGATCCACGGTTTCTCAAGGATTTCTCAGTCGATTTCATTTTTCCCGTACGGTTGATGGTCGATTTCAGTAGGTTCGGGTTTCAAGAACCAGGGTTTGAACATTGCTCAAGATTTGGGGTTTCTCTCACTGCACTTCAAGCCGTGTCCATGTTCTGTCAGTTTCATCTTTTCAAGGGCACGCAGTTAGGGTTTTCTGGTATCACGATTGGGGTATAAATCGGTTCAACCATGGCGATTATGGAGTTTTCTTGCTTCATCTAGTTGGGCATTTGACTCGACATTGCTGGAGATTCGGGTTTCCTGCCTCTAGTTCGCGTTTCTGTTTGCTCCAACACTTCGTGTTTTTTTTAGGGTTTCGGGCTTCCACAGTTTTGGGGCTTTAGGAAACACGCACTATTTTTCTTGCTCGTGTTTGATGAGGTACTCTCTGTCCCTCTACACAGTTTCTCGTTGTGCGAATTTTTGGGGATTCTTGCTTTACACTCTTACAGTGTGCTGAATATTGGGTGATTGTTGGGCTTGACAGAGCTACTGTCACTGTGTTGGTTGTGCTTTCTGTTATGTGCTGTTGTTGTTTTGTTATCTTGATGCTGGTATGCTTTGTTCCATCTGCATAAGTTTTGATTAGCTCCTGTTGGTACGTAGTTATCACTCTTTCTGCATTGCATCATGCCTCGTGCTCGAACTGAGCCTCCAGCTAAGGTCTGGAAAAGGCCTCCAGCACCTCGAAATGGATGGAAATACTTTATTAACATGCTGGTGTAAGAGGGGAAAAACTCACAAAGTTATTTCCTTGTTCTTATGAGATCAAATCCTCTTCAAATGGAGCGACCCCGATCCTGCAGCACAGACAAACTGTCAGAGCACCCCTGCCTCTAGGCGACAAGGGCCTTCCGATGGCTAAGTTAGTATTGACGAACTGAAAGATAACCGTATTGAGTGTAAAGTATGAGAATGGGTTTTTGCGTACCTTTAGCATTTAGGATCCCTTTTCATTATATAGTCGATTAGTTTGCACTTACATTCCCTGTGGAATTCTTCTCTGTATGGAATCCTTCCAAGCTTAGGATTCTTCCTTATTGGGCAGCGTAGCCTGCATGATTCTGAATCGTTATTCGATAAGGATTCTTGCCAAGATGGCCGCATATTGCTCGTTCGGAGCTTTACCCTACATGGGAGTTCGCTCCTTGTTTAGTAAGTTGGCTGGCTTTCCATCTCTGGGTAAGATTGTGCTTATCTTCGCAAGCTCAACCGATTCTGGGAATATCTTCGAATCTTCCCTCCTTTCCTTATCTTCACAAGGTAAGGTTACTACTAGGCTTTCTCACATACCGGGCTGTTCTGTCCGCGTTATCCGATGAGCAGGTATACTCGAGTAACTATTGAATTATGGGCTTTGTGTTCGTCGGCATACTATTCCGTGTTTCCTTCCTCGTGCATGTCACGTGATGGCTCTAGACGAGCTAACTTGTCCGTCTTCTGTATTTATTGGAAAATACCCCACACAATTGCTCCCCAGCTTTTGGTCGCCCATGCATGATCGCGCATGACGAGCAGAAGCTTATCGACGAGCAGTTGCTGCCATGCTTATCTTTTCGTACCGTCGTCACGCTTCGTACCAATGTGCCTGCCACGTGTCGGCTGCTGCGCAGACTTTCCAAGCGATAAGTCTGTGCCTACAAGTGTGAGCGTAACTTCCAAGGCACCTTTCCGTCGACCGGGTGGCTTGAATCATTGCCCCCTTTTAATTACCGATTTGACATTACCCCACTTTTTCGTGGAAAGGCGTGAGGAATCAATACGCTGTCGTTTTAGATGATGTCAGCAAGCACTAGTTTGAATTTGAGAAGGTATAAGACGTTTCCTTAACCCCCCCCCCCCCCCCCCCCCCCCCCCCCTTCTTTGTTTTCTTTCCATATCTGTGTTGCTCTGAGAGAGCGAGAAAGGAAGAGAGAGAGAGAGTCGTTTCACTTTGAGAGCGCAATTTACCTTATACTTTCTGAGTTGTCCCCTCTCCCAGACTCCCGTTCCGCCGGAAAACACCTTCTCCGGCCGTCCTCGGTTGCCTGTAAGTTTCTTGCAACCTTTTTCCGTTCTCCCTGCACAGTCGCTTTAGGGCTTTTTTGTTTTCTTGCACCTGCGACGTTTTCCGTCATGGGTAGATTTAGGAGTCTCTGTGATAATGAGGCCCATATGGAGGCCTTCCGCCGCCGTTACAAGGTCCCCGACGACATCGATTTAGCCCTGGCTCCTTCTGGTACTGACACCCATGACCAAACCGTGAATAAGATCCATGTTCCCCTCCTTGCTGTCGTGGAGGGCGGTGTTAGGTTTCCCTTGCATCCGTTGCTAGTCGAAATCTGCAACATTTGTCGCCTAACCCCTCTTCAACTTTGTCCCAACTTTTACCGTGTGGTTATGCGAGTTGTGGCCCTAAATGGACTTTTGGGCACGAATATGGGATGGTACGACATTCGCCGTCTTTACAATGTCTGCCCCACCACCCATGGGACCTATTATCTCAAGATTCGGGATAAAGGGCGTCGTTTAGTGACCGATCTTCCCAACTCTTGTCGTGGGGAGAATGATGATTTTTTTATTGTGACTGGAAATTTCTTGCCCCAGGACGATGGTGGTGCTGTCGCGGGGCCTCCGTGCCCCCACACTTTTGGGCGTACACGTCGGTTCTCCTCTTTTTTTCCCTTTGTCAGTTTCTTTACTTTAGCAATTTCTACTTAACTGTTCCTTACGTTTGCTTTTTTCTGTTTCTGCAGCGGAGAATATCAACGAGGGCCATTTGGTGGTGCACGACGGTGTCCACCTTCTTGATATTGAGAGAGCACTCAAGTTCCCAGGCATCAGGGGGATTGACCCAGAAAGGCTAAGCAGGGGTGCCCATATTTTGTTGAAGTACAATCCCTCTTATCGTGGTGGTGTCCGTGTAGGTGAGGCTTCTACTTCTGCCCGGAATCTGCGTAGGGGAAGAGGTCGTGTTGGGGTAAGACGTTCTCCTATTCAGAAGCTTTTTCTCCGTAATCAAGTTATCCATGCTTCGCGTACAAACAATTATCTTGGGATTGATTTGTCTTGTAAAAATATTTAGAGTGACTTGTCTGGAGAGAGTACTAGCAGTGCTCCTGTGAGAGACCAAACCCCTGTTTCAACCATGCCGAGAGTTACGCCTGACTTCTCTAATTTCATAACTCTTGATGATGACGAGTCACCTATCCAGTTTCTTGATCCTCTGGGAGCTTCCTCTTCTGCGCGTCCCCCTCCTCCCCCTTCAAAGCAAAGAGAATCTGAGGTTGCTCTGGAGAAGAGGCCCAGAGAGGAGTCAGTTCCGGTTCCAAACCCCCCTCAGCAGCGTCGTCGTACTACCAGGAGTTCTTCTGCTCAGCCACCTCTTCCAACTCCTGACCCAGAACCCGAGTCCGAAATGGCCGTTTGGAATCCTCCTCTGCGCCGTGGCACCCTGCCTGTCCTTGCCATGGACAGCTGTGATAATGCTAATGTTGCATTGGCCGTCGGACGAGCTGTCTTGCTTCCTGGGGATGTTGAGAGAGAGAGAGGTGGGATCCAGCTATGTCAAGCTTCTGAAGGATGGCTTTCAGCACCACATCAAGGTGTGTTTTTTGCTATTCGTTCCATTGCTATGGCGTTTTCTGTTTGGGACCTGTTTTGTCTTACTGACACATGAATTGGTCTGTGATTTTTTGCAGTCCATGCAGCTCATGTACATTGCTTGTGACCGCGCTTCCAACGACAACAGAACCATTACCAGTGGCAACAGGCAGCTAAAAACTGAAAATGACGAGCTGAAGGTTAGTGCCAATCGTCTAATCAACGCCAACCATCTGATGACTGCTGAGAACGAGAAGATGAAGGAAGAGCTGGCTCCGTTGAAGCGTCGAGTGGGTGAGTCTGAGCGCAATTTTAGTGAAGCCATGACCAGACTTGGGCTCTTGGAGACAGAACTGTCGAACGCTCAGAGGAGCAAGGCAAATGTGGAGGCTGAATTTGTCGTTGCTCAGGCGTCTTGTGACCAAGCCTATAATCAAGGGGTGAATGATACGAAGGGGAAGTTCAAGGCTCAGATGCCGCAGTTTGAAGACCTATTTTTTGCCAGAGGATGGAAGGCGTGCCTGACAAAACAGGATATTGACAGACGAGATACGATCTGGACTGAGATCGAGTACCCCAGACGCAGGGACGTTGCTCCCCAAAGTGCTGCTGTGCCAAACCAGAGCGCAGTTGTTGACCCTAGCCAGAAGGAAGCTAGTGGCAACATATCCGTCCCTGACGAGCAGCGGGTTGAGCTCCCCTCCTATGGTGCTGTTGGAGAACCAGGTAATATTTCTGCCACTGAGGTCCACGAGGCCCAGTGAAGAGGCCTTGTGCCTGCTGGATCAGTTTTAATCATGGCTTTTTGACATTCCTTGACTTCTGACTTGGTAGTTTTAACACAATTTTTGGTCCCATGCCCTGCGTGGCTATTTGGACGAGCTGACCCTGCGTGGTCTTGTTTTTGGAACTACAGTAATTACACCCTTCGTAGTGTTAGGTGAGCTAGAGTCCGAGTTGCCCGTTGTCATAACTTGGAACGTTTCTCTTTTTGTTTTATGTTTAATCTGGATGTTCTGATTGCACTTATCTATGCAACAATTGTTGAGTAACCTGCGTACAGGGACGAGGGTTACAAGTTTGAGTTTTGCATCTGACTCCTCTATTGCTTTGACTGGTAGTTCGCATCATTGAGGCGTGCATTAAACGCTCCTGCATGCAGTCAAAACTACATAGCACAAATGTTATGTAAGCCTTTTGGACCATAGATAGTCCTGCATTTAGTCAATAAGACGAATGTTTTGGTACCCAGATATTCCTGCGCGTAATCAGAAATAAGACAAACATTTTGGAACCTAGATGTTCTTACACGTAATCAGAGATAAGACAGATATTTTGGAACCTAGATGTTCCTGCATGAGATCAGAAGTAAGTCAAACACTTTGGAACCTAGATGTTCCTGCACGAGATCAGATCTATATCTACCTTTAGATAATTATGGAAGAGGCCCCAAGCAGGCTTAGGCATATTCGCGCCTAGTCATGGACGAGGCCATGAGTGAATTTTAAGGCATATTCGCGCCTAACCATGGACGAGGCCACGGGGTGCAATATTCGCTGCGAGGTCTAGGCATGTTCGCGCCTAACCATGGATAATTTTTAGGCATATTCGCGCCTAACCGTGGACAAGGCCACGGGGTGCAATGTTCTCTGCGAGGTCTAGGCATGTTCGCGCCTAACCATGGACAATTTTTAGGCATATTCGCGCCTAACCGTGGACGAGGCCACGGGGTGCAATATTCGCTGCAAGGTCTAGGCATGTTCGCGCCTAACCGTGGACAATTTTTAGGCATATTCGCACCTAACCGTGGTCGAGGCCACGGGATGCAATGTTCGCTGCGAGGTCTAGGCATGTTCGCGCCTAACCATGGACAATGTTTAGGCATATTCGCGCCTAACCGTGGACGAGGCCACGGGGTGCAATATTCGCTGCAAGGTCTAGGCATGTTCGCGCCTAACCATGGACAATTTTTAGGCATATTCGCGTCTAACCGTGGTCGAGGCCACGGGGTGCAATGTTCGCTGCGAGGTCTAGGCATGTTCGCGCCTAACCATGGACAATTTTTAGGCATATTCGCGCCTAACCGTGGACGAGGCCACGGGGTGCAATATTCGCTGCAAGGTCTGGGCATGTTCGCGCCTAACCATGGACAATTTTTAGGCATATTCGCGCCTAACCGTGGACGAGGCCACGGGGTGCAATGTTCGCTGCGAGGTCTAGGCATGTTCGCGCCTAACCATGGACAATTTTTAGGCATATTCGCGCCTAACCGTGGACGAGGCCACGGGGTGCAATATTCGCTGCAAGGTCTAGGCATGTTCGCGCCTAACCATGGACAATTTTTAGGCATATTCGCGCCTAACCGTGGTCGAGGCCACGGGGTGCAATGTTCGCTACGAGGTCTAGGCATGTTCGCGCCTAACCATGGATAATTTTTAGGCATATTCGCGCCTAACCGTGGTCGAGGCCACGGGGTGCAATGTTCGCTGCGAGGTCTAGGCATGTTCGCGCCTAACCATGGACAATTTTTAGGCATATTCGCGCCTAACCGGTGACGAGGCCACAGACGAGCTTATGCATATTCGCGCCTAATCATGGACGAGGCCATAGACGACGCCAAGGACGGCCTGTATTTGCTCTAAATCGGTTATATGATCAACTTTCTCCTTGCTTTTCACCACCATGTCGTCTATGTAGACCTCCATAGTCTTCCCGAGCAAGTCTTTGAACATGAGCGTTGCGAGTCTTTGGTAGGTAGCCCCAGCGTTTCTGAGACCAAATGGCATGATCCTGTAGCAATACAGTCCTCGTGGAGTGATAAACGACGTCTTCTCTTCGTCTGGTCCATGCATTGCTATCTGGTGGTACCCCCTGTAAGCATCCAAGAAACTCATTCGTTTGTACCCAGCGGTTGCATCAACGAGCTGGTCAATTCTAGGCAGAGGAAAACTGTCCTTGGGACAGGCCTTGTTTAAACTAGTGAAATCGACGCACACTCTCCACTTCCCGTTCTTCTTCTTAACGACGACCGTATTGGACAGCCACTCAGGATAATTCACTTCCCTGATTGCTTTGGCCTCCAAGAGGCGATCGACCTCTTCACTGACCGCTTCGGCATGCTGAGGGGCTGACCTTCTGGATTTCTGGTCTACTGGCTTGTGCTGGGGGTCTACGTTTAAATGATGACAAATTATATTGGGATCGATGCCCCCCTGTAAGCATCCAAGAAACTCATTCGTTTGTACCCATCGGTTGCATCAACGAGCTGGTCAATTCTAGGCAGAGGAAAACTGTCCTTGGGACAGGCCTTGTTTAAACTAGTGAAATCGACGCACACTCTCCACTTCCCGTTCTTCTTCTTAACGACGACCGTATTGGACAACCACTCAGGATAATTCACTTCCCTGATTGCTTTGGCTTCCAAGAGGCAATCGACCTCTTCACTGACCGCTTCGGCATTCTGAGGGGCTGACCTTTTGGATTTCTGGACTACTGGCTTGTGCTGGGGGTCTACGTTTAAATGATGACAAATTATATTGGGATCGATGCCTGGCATCTCTTGGGGAGTCCAGGCAAATACATCAACGTGCTGCTTGAGGAAATGTACGAGCTCTTCTTCCTCTTGTTTGTCAAGCTTTTCTCCTATCAGGAAGTACCTTTCTAGATCTTGGACGTCGAGATGGATCTTTTTCAGTCCTTCCACAGTTCTCAGGGCTGGATTCCCTCCAACGTCTTCTAATGTAGATTGATCGGATACTTCAATGGACTGAACGAGGTGTGCCTTGGGGCTCTGTTGATCGTTGAGACTAGGCACTGATTTTCCATTTTCTGATTTCCTTTGATGTGCTCAATGCCCTCTGCCCCCGGGAATTTTATCATCTGATGGTAAGTTGATGAAATTGCCTTCATTTTGTGCAGCCATGTCCTGCCAATGATGGCATTGTAGGAAGATGGGACATCGACGACAAGGAACTCTGTTTTCAATATGACGGACCCTGCTCGTACGGGCAACGTCACTTTTCCCATGGGCCAGACCGGCTGTGACCCGAACCCGATCATGGTAAAAAAAAAAAAAAAAAAAGGCCACCAAAGTTAGATTCCTGTCATTTTGATCATGGTTAAAAATATAGGTTCACTTCATGTTTCCGTAATCATGGTATATATTTTCATGGTAAATACACTGTAAAAATCAATACTCCAATTATCACGGAAAATATTGTATGTCCATCATGGTAAAAAAAAAAAAAGCCAACCAAAGTTTGATCATGGTAAAAATTGTATGTCCACAACATCTTTCAATAATCATGGTAAAAAAATAAAAAATAAATAAGCCACCAAAATTTGATCATGGTAAAAATTGTATATCCACAAAATCTTTTCAGTAATCATGGTAAAAAAAAAACAAACAGAGCACCATAGGCCACAGATTCACTACCAATCTTGCAAAAAAAAAAAAAAAAAAACCCATTTGTTTGCGCCAACGGAGAGAGAGAGAGATAGGAGTGACCGGCAATGTGTTGCAACGGCGGCGGACGTTTATGGATCTCGATTTGGGAAGGCGAGGATGGAAGATTTGGTACGGCGAGGAGACAACGTTGTTTTAGTCGGGAGGGAGGATTGTCGCCGGCGATGGAACTGCGAGGATTGAAGTTTTGGGGCGTCGATTTGGGACCCCATGGGTGAAGCTTTCATTGGCAAAGATGTTGTCCCCAATTTCTGGCGTTGCAGAAATGGGGTTTAAGGCTTTATAGTGGATGAAGGCAGTTCCTTAAATAAAGGGATTGGGTTATATTCCAAATCCCTAAATTAAAGGGTTGGTCCCCTAAATGTTGAAATTTATCCTAATTCTCATCCGTTTAAAATTCATTATATATATAAAGGGCAATATCGGGTTTATTTGAATTTCGGGATCAAAGCATAACTCTAAATAGAGCACAGGATGAAACCATAATTTCAAGGTAGTTGAAGGATGATTATTTAAGTGCCCCTAGTGTGCTCGTGTGTGGGTGTTGATCGTCGAGAGAGAGTGAAACGAGTGAATCCTGTGGGTTTCTTTGTGGTTGATTAAGAAGGAAGAGAAAAGGGTAATCGTGCATCGTGGGCTTGTGTTTCTGCTGTGAAAAGGGAAAAGCTTCAAGTGCAACCATTTGGTCTATTATTCAACAACTTGTTTGTGAATCTTGGGGTCTATTTTGCTTGCTAATTTGAAGGGTTTTGATTCAACTATTTTCATGAGATCTTTTCCCATACTTGTGTTGTAAGTTGTTGGATGCACCTTAGGATTTTGTGACCTATCTGTAAATCCCTTGTAACCCTTGGTCATAGTGGAAATTTCTCTCTCTCCATGGACAAACATTGAGGCCGAACCACATAAACCTCGTTGTGCTTACCTGTGTGATTGTGCTTGGTTGATTTGTGTTTGTGTCTAGGGGTGTATTTGGTTGATCGATCTGTAACACAAAAAAGATATCAAAAGGATAGCCTTTGCATTCCCAATAAACAAACAAAGAACCAAGATAAGAAGATTATGATAACAGAACAGAGAACTAGCCCAAACTAATAAAAAAGAATAACTAGGAGGTCATACATGCTTTTGATTGTTCATGATCTAAGCCAAGTCTGCAGGTGATACACGCGCAGCATCCTTCCCACGTTTCTTGATTGCTTTGACCAGCTCCGATAGGGATGCACAAGACAAAAAAATGCAGGAGAGAAGGACAGAGCCAACTGTGATGGACATGTCATTGAATGCGGCGAAAACTACTTCATGATTGTATGCGGCGATAACTGCTAGAACTAAGAATCCAACAGCACCATTGAAGAAACAATAAAGCTCGAACCAAGGATAATCTTGCCATGGGTGTAAGTATTCTGTTGGCTTTGGTTCCACCATGTTTTCAAATCCACAAGACCAGAATGAGTTCCAAAATGATTTTTTTCTTGGTTGTAGGAAGAAACAGTTTGTCACATCGAAAACATTATGGAGAAGCAGCCACATCACGAAACAATTTGTCACCGTTACCACAGGATTTGATAACTGAACAACAACATTATAGGGAAGCAACGTAAAAAAAAGGAGTAACAAAATTATCAACTCCGGGTGACATGGTCTTGGCAGGAATATTGGCATGAAACTTGCCGCTTCAAACTTCCAAGCAGAAACCGGGAATCAGGCAAAAAATTCCAATGCCAAGCGGGTACCACATCCATTCGCGCATATCGGGCCATCCAAAAAATGCAATGGACAGCGCAGGATGGATTTAAAAAAAGAAAAGGAATCAGCGCACTGAAAAATGGATCCGGGGGTGCTAGAAATCAGCCCCTGAAAATCGCCACGTCGTTTTAGGCGCCAAAAGGGATAACTTAAAAATCACTCAAAACTACTTCGTTTTGAGTCCTAGGAACATAAGAGATCGGGTTTTTATGGAAACGTAATTCCCACTTGATCAAGGGTTGAAACTTAATTAACACTAAACCAAGTTTTTTTTTTTTTTTTTTAAAACCGAAACAACCACGTGCATTATTCCTAGGTCAAATTTTTGGGGGCTTTAGGCACTTAGAGTATCATACGGTTTCATAAGGTCTTAGAAGTTAGACACTTTCATAGGATTTTGGTGGTTTAGGCACTTTCATACGGTTTATGGGTTTAGCCATTTTCATAGGGTTTGAGAAATTTAAGCACTTTTTGAGATTTTGGGGGTTTAGATACTTTCATACGGTTTGGGAGTTTATGCACTATCACATGGTTTGGGAGTTTAGGCACTTTGGGTTTAGTCACTTTGAATTTAAGCAATTTGAGAGAAGAAGAAAAAAAAAAACCCGGTGAAAATTATTTTCTCAAAAGTGGACTTAGTGGTAATCACCCAAAACAACGTTGTTTTGGGCGATTTACAGGGTAATTGTTAGGGGCTTATTTCTAGTGACAAAGAGAGGTTATTGTGCAGCAACACACAGCAACTGCTGTGCAGCCCAAAACAGTGTCGTTTTGTGGGCAAACCCAAGTGGTTTGCCTAATGCGATCTTGTGGGACCCACTTTTGGGTCTCACACAAATGATCCGAACCGTTGAATAATTTTAAAATAATTTTTAAGTGGTTTTGAAAAAAATAGGTCCATTTTATATTTTTACGTAATTGATCTAATTTGTTTGATTTTCATTCAGAATTCAGGATCCTGTAGTTTGAAAGAATTTTCAAGAAAAGTTATACAATTTTGCGCTCCATAACCCTTTGATCTGATCCATAGGTGTTGTAGAGCTCGTTAAGAAGATCATCCAATAAAAAAATTATCCTGATCGGACATCGATAGGTATCAAAAAACTTATACCTATCGATGTCCGAACATGATAATTTTTGTACTGAATGCTCTTCACAAGAAGCCTACAATACCTATGGTTTAGATCAATGTATTACCCACCGCATAATTGTATAACTTTTCTTGAAAATTCTTTCAAAGTACAGGGTCCTGAATTCTGAATGAAAATCAAACAAATTAAATCAATTATGTAAAAATATCAAATGGGCCTAATTCTTTTTCAAAACCAGTTAAAAAAAAAATTTAAAATTATTTAATGGTTCGGATCGTTTGTGTGGGACCCGAAAATAGGTCCCACAAGATCACATTTGGCCCATCACTTGAGTTGCCAACAAAACGGCACTGTTTTGGGTTGCACAGCAGCCTCCCTTTGTCCGATTTCTAGCACCCCAAATCTCCGAAAGATTCCTCAGGAATCAGAGTTATTGATTGACGAGCTCAATAGATCCTAACAAATTTTATGGGTAACCGGTGTCCCTATAATTCCAATG
This sequence comes from Vaccinium vitis-idaea, assembly GCA_963854785.1. NCBI lineage: Eukaryota > Viridiplantae > Streptophyta > Magnoliopsida > Ericales > Ericaceae > Vaccinium > Vaccinium vitis-idaea. The sequence continues at coordinate 9,952,611 of OY978222.1, read as the reverse complement.
TAATTGGAGCTGTAAGTAGTTTGTTTTTTGGTCCCTATCTATCTATAATGGGAAAATCTCCGGTACACACCCCTCCTAGAATGCATACGGAAGATGTCCCCACTAAAAACATTAAGGCTGTGTTTTAATGACCGGAATCTTGAGTAGAAATAGGAATATGATTATAGGGAATCAAATTCCCGAGAATTTTCTTGGGCAGGAATAGGAATATGATTACTAGGAATCGAATTCCTAGGAATTGGATACCTGGAGGAATGGCATTTCCGTGTTTGGATTAATATAGTAATCTTTTGCCGGAAACAATTAATTTGAAAATTTATTGAAGTCAACATTTCCTTTTTCTTAATGAATGAGCTAGAAATTTGAGATTCTCATGGGGTAAGGGAGGGATCAGATTCCCACTCAGTCTAGGAATATGATTCCTGGTTGAATATGTCATGAGGAATCACATTCCTATTCCTGTCTCTGCCAAACGTTGGAATCAGAAAAGCCTGACATCACATTCCTGTTCCTGTCTGTTCCAAACGTTGGAATCATGGGTAGAAGGCAACACATTCTCATTCCTCCTTGAAATTACTGCCATCCAAACACAACCTAAGGTTGTGTTTAGATGACCAGAATCTTAGATTGGAATAGGAATATGATTACTGAGAATCAAATTACCGGAAATTTTCTTCAATAGGAATAAGAATATGATTACTGATAATCGAATTCCTCGGAATTTGATACCTGGAGGAATGGCATATTGTTGTTTGGATTAATTCAGTAATCTTATGCAGGAAACAATTATTTTGAAAATTTATTAAAGTCAACATTTCCTTATCTTAATGAATGAGTCAGGAATCTGAGATTCTCATGGGGTAAAGGAGGGATCAGATTCTCACTTAATCTAAGAATGTGATTTCTAGTTGAATATGTCATCATGATTCACATTCCTATTCCTGTCTCTGCCAAATGTTGGAATAGAAAAAGTCTGGCATCACATTCTTGTTCCTGTATGTTCCAAACGTTGAATCATGACTAAAAGGCATCACATTCTTATTCCCCCTTGAGATTACTGTCATCCAAACACAACCTAAGAGGCATAACAAACAACTATTGAGAGGCATAACCATTTATGTCTATAGTTATAACCAAGACCATTGATAGGTGTAATCATGACCATAGAGAGGCGCAATCTATATGGGTGTGTGCCAGAGGGTTCCCCATTTATAATTAGTACCTAGTTTGGTATTTCTTCAATGGATCCTGAGAAAGGATGTGATGAGAAACAAATCTCATAATTTTGGTACATTTTAGTGAGAAACTCTACTATTTTTTTTCCTTTTTACCAAATCATCCAATTCAAAGGGCTTTGCAACCAAAATGATTATGATTATGTAGTGAAAAGGTAAGCAGACTATCGTCTCCGAAAGATGTCGTTGTTATTTGATTAGGTATGTGTTCCTGTTATTCTTGAATAACAATTTCGTTGCGTTCCCAAATTGAGGAAATAAAAAGGGCAAGAAAAATGAAAAACGAAATTTAAAAAGTAGGAAAAAAAATATATAAACTGGTTACTATCTATTAATGCTTCAACTTTTCTTACACTCTCTCTCCTAATAATATTTCTTTCATTTCTCTCTGTTTTTTTATTTCCATGGATTCCGAAAAAAAACAGAGAGAAATGAATGTGTTTTCTAACGGTCCAGAATACACAAGTGAGAAGTACGATTGGGAATTTTTTTAGTTCATTTCCTCGTAAAATTTGCTCTCATTTTCGGTATTCAATTAACATGATTTTAGTGTGGTCGAAGTTGCTCGACGGGATCTACAAAGTTAACGGTAATGATAGTTGTTGTAGGCTCATACCCACAAAATTGGAAAGTGGACAGGACTGGAGATAACTCCTACATGAGAGGACCCGGTTCCCTCTACAAGGTTAACGGTAATTTTTTCCTTTTTACCAAATCATCCAATTCAAAGGGCTTTGCGACCAAAATGAATATGATTTTGTAATGAAAGGGTAAGCAGACTATCGCCTTACCCAAAAAAATAAGCAGACTATCGTTTTCGAAAGGTGTCTTGTCGTTGTTATTTAATTAGGTATGTGTTCCTATTATTCTTGAATAACAATTTCGTTGCATTTCCAAATTGAGGAAATAAAGAAGGCGAGAAAATAACTATTTTCCTGCACTCGTATTTGGAATATGAAAAACGAAATTTAAAAAGTAGGCAAAAAAATAAAATAAAAAACTGGTTACTATCTATTAATGCTTCAACTTTTTTTTACACTTTCACTCTTAATAATATTTCTTTCATTCTCTCTGTTTTTTTCATTTCCATGGATTCCTTAAAAACCGAGTTTCTTTATAAAATTAGTTTAATCGGATATTAATATGTTTTCTAACGGCCCAGAACACACAAGTGAGGAGTACGATTGGGAATTTTTTTATTTCATTCACTTGTAAACTTTGCACTCATTTACAAACTCAAACCTATTAGAACATAACAAAAAAAAAAGACTCCAAAGTTTGTTTTTTTGATTTAATACCCACCACCGTCTACCAGGTATTGAATTTGAACCCACTGATTTATCTCTCTCCCATCCCGTGAGGTGTATGCTTTAGAATTTGGATAAGTAGATATTAGATATATATAGACATAATTTTGGATTTTCAATTAATCAAGTATGAAAATAAGTATAGATATTTGAAAGAGATGATTGAGTAAGTTTTGAAAATTTGAAATTCAAAAAGGGGCAAGATTTGTGGATTTTAAATTTAATTAAGATGTTATATCAAATCTTTGATGTAGGAGTAAAACTGCATGTGACAAACCAACAAATTCACAACATTTGTCGCGCTCAAGGCTCTTCCCACGAAAAGAATACTATATTATATTGCATATAAAAACTAATGGTTGCATAACATGTCATGAATTTAATTGATCATGATCTTATAAATGTAGGAATGTCGAGAAATGGCAGAGGAACATTTGGGTCTTCATGATTACAATTTTATTTGTAAATTAAGCCATTGAGGATCTTATAATGACCATTTTATTTTGTTTTGGTTGATTTTTCATATATGTTTATTTATGAATGTTGAAAATTTAAACAAACGTGAATTTGTTTAATAAAAATTCATACTAAACGTGTGCTCTTGAAATCGTCCTGTACATAGCACGGGTTCATGCTAGTAGTGATATATTGCCCAAAGTTCAAAGCAAAGAAGGAGAAATCCGAAGCGGCGGTGGTTGAGAGTTTTACCTAAAATGAGGGACATTTGCTTACCGTGACTTCCGAAGTTATGGATCATTTTCCTTGGGTTATCGATTCCAGTTGTTCCATTCATATCGAAACTATTTCTTTCTTTGTATGAGGCAAGCGATAAAAGGACTGTTAGGATGGCATACAACATAAATAAGATTGTTGGAATAGGAACGGTGCATTTTCGGATGGCCGATGGAAGGTTAATGAGGCTGACCCGAGTCTGACATGTGCCTGGATTGAGGAAAAATCTAATTTCGTTGGGAATGTTAGATTCAAAGAGTTGTGGCTTTGCATCAATGGATGTAATTCTTGAAGTGTTCAAGAATGATAAAATGGTGTTTCAAGGCAAGATGATTGGGAATTTGTACAAGCTTCAAGGGCATGTTGAGATAAGGTGTGCAAATGTTAGACACCAAGCAAACAATAAGGATAGGCGTCGGGTTACACAAGTGTGGCGTGTAAAGGCGCAAGGGAATGAAGCCCTTTGTGTGGAGAGCAACATTGGAAAGAAAGAGTATGAATTGATTGGCTTTAGTGGAGCTTCGCTTGGAAAGGTTGATGAACGAAAAAAGTGTGCAAGAAAAAGGGTCTATTTTGCAACCAATTTGGTTGCCGATGTCTTCGGGTAGACACCTTGAGCTGAGGGGGATGCGAGGCACCCTAGTGAGAGGGTGCGAGACACCCAAGTGAGCGGATGCATTTTAATGAACAGAGGGGTGATCATTTGTTGGTTTTGCCCGTGAAAAATATGCCCAAAAGGATTACAATTTGGTGGCCTTTGTTGGGTAGAAGCCTCTACATTTTTTGGCACATGACTAAAACATGTGTTTCCACCAACCATTTTTCTTCTTGGAAGGTAATGAGGTTTTGTCTCCTGGGAAAAATAGAAAATACAAGTTCCATGTGTGTGTGTTCTCTGCAGAGAAAAGAGAATAAAAACAGTGTGCTTGTGTGTGGGTGTTGGCGGTCGAGAGAGAGTGAAACGAGGGAATCCTGTGGGTTTCTCTCTGGTGGCTTAAGAAGGAAGGGAAAAGGATAATTGTGCATCGTTGGCATCAAGTGCTACCATTTGGTCTATTATTCAACAGTTTGTTCGTGGATCTTGGGGGCTATTTTGCATACTCATTTGAAGGGTTTTGATTCAACTATTTTGATGACATATTTTCCCGTACTTGTGTTGTAAGTTGTTGGATACACCTTAGGATTTTGTGAGGTATCTGTAAATCCCATGTAACCCTTGGTCATAGTGGAAATTCTGTGGAGGTAGGCATTGAGGCCGAACCACGTAAATCTCAGTGTGCTTGCTTGTGTGTTTGTGCTTGGTTCATGATTTGTGTTTGTGTGTGGTGGTGTGTATGATAGCCTTGCATTTCCAACAAACAAAGAACCAAGATAAGAAGATTAAACTAACAAAACACAGAACTAGCCCAAACTAATAAAAGATAAAAACTTGGAGGTCATACATGCTTGATTGTTAAGGATCTAGACCATGTCTGAAGGTGATACACGCACAGCATCGTTCCGACGTTTCTTGATTGCTTTGACCAGCTTCGATAGGGCTTCACAAAAGTAAAGGAAAAAAAATAAGGAGAAAAGGGCAGAGCCAATTGCGACGGACATGACATGATTATACGCGGAGAAAACTGCTAGAGCTAAGAATCCACCAACACCATTGACTAAATAAAATAGCCAGCCCCAAGGATAATTTTCCCATGATATGTCTTCTGTTGGTTCCACCATGTTTTCAACCCACAAGACCAGAATGAGTTCCAATATGGAATTCTTCTTGGTTGTGGGAAGAAACAGTTTGTCACATCGAAAACATTATGGAGAAGCAGCCACATCACCAGACATGACTTGGTTCTGGGGCTCGTCACCGTTACCACAGCATTTGATAACTGAACAACAACATTATAGGGAAGCAAAGTAAAAAATAAGAAAATTATCAATTCCGGGTGACATGGTCTTGGCTAGAACATCCGCACACTTGTTGGCCTCCCTTAAAATATGCACGAAACTCGCTGCTTCAAACTTCCCAGCAGAAACTGGGAATCAGGGTACTTAATTTAATATTTTACAGTTTATATTTTATTGAGTAGTTCCCAAGTAAATCATAAAATTTGGGTTAGTAGGAGAAACTTAGTCTTCTCCTTGTATCTATCCACAATATCAGACGTGGGAGTTTTGTTGATACCCACTTTGATTCAAGTTCCTATTTTTCCTCCACATAATCAGAACTTCCCTAACAACTAACGTAAACATACTTTATAAATGCATGCCTTGTTTTCTATTTTCTTTACAGCACAAGAGCTCTCTCTCTCTCTCTCTCTCTCTCTCTCTCTCTCTCTTAGGACCATATATTCAGTACTTCTCATATAAATAAATAAAAAATACATAACATTGTAATCATAATTGGAAGACATGAACTATTTTAAGAACAATAAATCATAATGTAAGATATGATTGGATGATATCCACTATGTCAAATAATATTTTGCAATTAATTATTTAATTTATTAGAACTGTTCTGTAGAAACTTGATCGATTGGATTCAATTTTACAATGTTATCTTTGAAAATTTGAATTTCATAGTTCGATCCCTTTGAGTTGGTTCTATTCACGGCTTCGCCCATTGTTGAGGCTGCCATAGCAAATAGTTGTCGCAGGGAAAGGACGTCCGAATTTTATTTTATTTTATCAGCATTTTTTTTTTATTAAATCGAAAACATGAATTAAGTACAAGGAGTGAAAAAGAAATTAGCAAAATAACTACATCATGATTCACGAGAGAGGAGAAAGCCACAAGAGGCAAAGCCGTCAACAAACAAAAGAAACTTGAACCAAAAACCGGTTAAACTAAGAAACCAAAGGACGCGCGGCTGAATATGTTGACATAATGTAAATGTGTAAATATGTTTCTCATTGATCTATTAAATTTGTTTGTTGTGTGGAGAGACCGCATAGGATTTAAACAAAGGAAATGAAAATCGATTTCAGCCGGCACAAGTTTTTTCATTCAAATACACTTCTTTTTCTGTCGTTTTGTACCTGAAATAAAAAATTATCGATCCTTCCTACATGCATCTAAATTAGACACGTGAAAAGAATAATCTTATAATTTGGCATACATAAAAATAAAATAGATTACATTTGGATAAAAGGCCAGTATGAACAAAATATTCCCAAGTAAATTTTAATTCATACAAAATCACCCAAACTGAAAATGAACAAGATATTGCATGGAAATGCATGGGGGATATTGAAAGCAACTTTCCATTGGATTCACCAAAACTTCAGAGTTTTGATCACATATTTCACCAAAAAATTTGAACCGGGAACCCTCTCTACACTACAGAGTTATAATGCGTATACGAGTTGTCCATCCATCTTTACAATTAATGGTCCAATTAGCACCTACAAGTAACATATTTATCTAAATGTGGGATAGTTGTAGCTAATTTGCACCGTTATAATCACTTTTTGACGGCTCAAATTATTTACTACAACCATGTTGTCCACCCACATATCAAAAATTTAACAGATGACTAGTAGTCAATTCTTTGGGGATTTTGGGTGAGAGCTAGTCCTTGTCCGAGTGAGCAGCAGTAGTTGAAGATTTCTTTGGCAAAAGAACCGGGTTTATACCGGGAAGGACACCACCACTTGCAATGGTCACACCTTGAAGCAGTTTAGCCAATTCATCATCGTTCCTTACTGCCAATAACACATGCCTAGGGTTTATCCTGTTCTTCTTGTTGTCCCGCGCCGCATTTCCCGATAGCTCTAGCACCTGCATATCAGAGAATCTTCAGAAATTTATTGGAAAATTGCGCAAGCTCGTGATTTAATTAATCGATGCCTATTTTGCGAGGAAAGTGATCTGGAAAATTTGGAATATCCAAAATAGCCAATTCTGTAACGGAAAAGACGCAAATTCTATTCTATAATTTGAGATGAAATGATGCATATATGCATGGTCCAAATCAAAAGTGAGTGTAGGTTTTTCTAGTCGTTAGCTTTGAGACTTCAAGATTAGTCAATGTGGGTGTAAGCTTACTTGGACACTTGATTTTCAAAATAAAAAAATATTTAATTTGCATGAGGCCAGTTGGTTAGCTCGGCCTCAGACCCCACCTAGCAAATTCATTCGGCCGTGGGCCCACGTAACTCGCCACATGCTATCACCAATATACAAAATACTTTCATGTTATTAGTAATATAGAGACAAAAGGAACAAGTTCCAAGATTCTTTTCGGTTCTCGCCTTCTTGAAGAGTCCTTTTCAATCCCACATTAATAATCGAAACCATTCATCCGGATCTTCAAACAAGAAAAAAAAAATCACATTCATATCAATTTATACGTTGTATCTACAAACAAAAACGGGTTCCTAAATCCAATCAAGTGTTCCAATCTTTATTTTGTCATCATAAATGTAATATAAAACAAATGAATTGATATGAAATAAACATGATTTTTACGTGTTACGTGAATGATGCTCTTGACGAGCTCCTAAATATCAAAGTAAGCCCAGAAGGAGCCCAACATCATGACTTATTCTGAGATGAAGATAGAGAGGAGAGAAATTTCCGGATCTATACGAAACTGAATCGGAGAATTAAAACTAAGCAGATGTGTGCATTGACAACGAGGAGAGCGATGGATGGATCAAATGCGAATCGTGGATTTACCTCTGCAGCGAGGTACTCGAGAACGGCGGTGAGATAGATTGGAGCTCCGACGCCAATGCGCTTCGCATACCGTCCCTTCTTCAAATACCGAGCGACCCGACCCACCGGGAATTGGAGACAAGCCTTGGTCGACTTCGACACCTTCTTCTTCTTCCTCTCCCCTCCTCCTATCCTTCCTCCCACGGCCACCCTCGCCGTCTCCGAAACTACTGCATCCTCCTCCATCCTCTCTCTCTCTCTGTCTGTCTGTCTATCTAATGGCTAATATGCTTGTGAGTTTGAGAAGTGCATACGGGAGCTATTTATAGCACCCGCGTTTTTCCTGGGGTAAGGGAGATTGAGTGGTTGCCTAAGTCCAAAGGCTTGCTCGGCTTATCGGCTTATAACTGGGCCGGCTCTGATTGAGGGGAGAGATTATTTGGTGCTTTGGAGGCAAGGACATCACACGTGTGCTTCAACCATCCTAGTCTTTACAACATATTCCGTCCGTCCCATTTTGATAGTTCTCCAAGAAAATACATGCAATTTTTTAATGAAAAGTAAAGTATTTCCACACCTGATTTTTTCGAGTTTCAAAGATCTCGGTTAGCTCTTTAATATGGTGCAAAAAGATTCAAAAAGTAATCAACGAATTTTTTTTTTATTCTTTATCCGAAAAATGCACTTTTGTTCGTAACGAACTATCAAAATGGAATGGAGAGAGTACGGCATGTTCCTCACCGTGCAGTACATCTATGGAGCTCACATCACTGTCAACTCCTTGTCTTTGGGGCATTTGTGACTGGAGGGGATTGTTTAGATTTGACCCAGCGGCTGAGAGAGGTTACACGCGAGTAATAAGTGCGTCTTACTTTTAGTGGTACAGAAAGTCTACGCACACAACTTTAAAATACAATTGTACCTAAAATCGTTCGATGCATATGGAACCCTGTACATCAGATGGTTCCGATTGTTTTTTTTTTTTTTTACGAGAATGAAGGGCGAACTATTTGGTTTTGATTTGCTGGAGATTTGAAGTACAAGAATTATCGGTTTGGTCCCTGGTTATTGACATCGAATCACTTCGACCCCTTAAACTTTTGCAGTTTACACGTACCTCCTTAACTCACTTCTTTAAGTGCAAATGAGAAATCACTACCAGAAAATGTAGCTGGGAGCCAGAGATCTTGACAAGTGATGTCCAAATCTAAAATAAAATCATCATGGCTGTGTTTGGTTCACATTTCCAAAAAAATTTCCAAAAAGATTCATTCCCCATCTCTCATCTCTCCAATCATTAATCATATTTCTCTCTCTACTCATATCCTTTCATCCAATCATTATTTTCATTTTTCTCTCTATCTTTCTCCAATCATTACACATCTCTCTAATTATTACTTTTTCCAAAAACTCATCCAAACACTATCTCAAAAAATTTCTCAAAAAATTTCTTCTCAAAACTCTAAACCAAACACAGTGCATATCTTTCTAGGGAACAAACGAAAAATGAAGTTTGGAAAAGTATAAAAACCTCACAATTTCATTTTGCCAACTCGATGAGAATCTTGACTAATTCGTGGAGATCAATCCCACAATACACTAGTAGAGGGACCATTGAAAACCGGGATAAAGTCCCCCATGGATTATTCCAACCTGAGTTCATAATATGGGCCTTGACTATTTGGCAACCCCTAATACTTTAGACCCAGCTTGGCCCTTAGAATGCCACAATACATGCCATGGCATGCTCGTGTCTATTTGGGCGTTGTATAGGTAATAATAACAAAATTTAAACAATAAATATTACTCCCTCCGTCCCATAAAGTTGGACCATCTTTGGGATTCCAACTTTTTATTAGGACATAATCATTATGTTGTCCAGATTTTTGTTTTCCACAATTACCCTTGCCATTATTTAACTCTTTGTTCTTTAACCATTATTTTATTCATTGGATAAAATCTTCCCACGTTGAGATGGATGGGGTTTTTGACACTGGGCCCACTGGAATTCAAACACAGATGGAGAATCCTCTCCGTGAAACTAGGCGGTAAAAGGGAACCACTTTAAAAGTTGGACAATTTCAAATCAGGAGCTTAAAAGAAGATAAGGGCAAAATAGGAAGTTTATCCAATTTTGGGCATTGAAATTTGTAAAGGGACATAAGTTTTGGGACAGCCAAAAATGGAATAAGGATCCAACTTTTCGGGACGGAGGGAGTAAATATTTTAAGGAACAAAAAAGGAATTATGTAGCTTTTGGTTCATTAACATTTTGAAATAGATACCTGTTGGGACAATAACAAGTCAAAAAGTAAACAAACGATGTAGTACAAAACTTTGAAAGTATCCCTTGATCAAATCGATTTTTGGAAAGTAGATGTACAAGAATGAACAATTAGATATACAAGAATGTACAACCAAGTGATTGCTACAACACAGGTTGTCAAAGTTGAATGACTCAATGCAGTATCAACAGGAAAACAAAAAGTTGATAACTGAATGACCAAGATTTAGTATCATTTCTGTTTTGAGAGTTTCGCGGCTAACCTTCCTCTGGCTGTCTTCAGATCAGGACGATGTTTTCTTGATTTTCTCTTTCTTGGATTTCTTCTTCCTCTAATTTTCTCTAAACGCTGGCGACGGATCTCAGGATCAGCCCAGCCTTTTCCCCATTCTGAGAAACTTGAATAAGGTTTGCCATTTCTTAAAGAGAGCAACATATCTGCTTCTGGACATACGTAGAAGGGTTGGTCCCCATTGGATCTCAAAAATTCTAATCCGAGTTTTGTTGGTTTGGGGAACTTTATCTGAACACGGATCTGCAAAAGAACAGTGAAGGTGAAATCAGTACAAAAACAACAGTCAAGAACACTGAAAAACACAAGACACGGTCATGCAATGGAATGTGAACTTCCAATTTAAGTTTGGGGTACAAGTATAAGGATGAAGGAGTCTCTAGTGAAACGGGAAGAATAAAAGGTTCATGCCTTTGGGGCTGAATCTAACAAAAAAAAGTGTTTGGCAAAGCTGAGAAAACAAAATCCCATTTAAAGTACCATGTTATTCCACTTCCACTTCCGCGTCAACCACTAGTTAGCATGAGAAAGATAGTTCTGAGTTTCCAAACAATTTGCTGTGGTGCTTCATTCAGGAGTGAACACAAAAATTCACAGGATTTTTTATGTGACAAATACAAATTTGGGGAGGAAATTTTGGAAATGGTAGACACACATGACATCCATGTATGCAGGGCATAATTGCATCAAAAGGCTGCTTTAGTCTCAAGGATAATCACACAGAATTGATCCATCTCATTGTAGTTCATTGATTCACACAACAAAGCCATTAAAATTCACTACTTGAAGTCACATACAAAAAAGCAGGACATAAACTAGGTGGCTTCGCTAAAGTTGAGCAAGTATGCAAAGGCATACCTACGTAATGCTAAAGAATAATGTTCTCGACACAATCGCTTCAAGCCGGTCAAAACTCATTAACCTAAGAGGCTAAGAGACCAAAGTTTAATAATTCAGCCAATGAACTCACATAGACGAAAGCAGATCCCCAATATATGACTCTAATCAGATGTCAAGATCACAACTTGATCATACTTCCACAGTTCCACTAGCACTGATAATTTGTACGCTACTTCTTACCAATGTCATCTTCATATTGTAAGTAAATTGCTCTTCGCTGTCCATTCACTCGAAAATTGAAGTTGTTTGACATCCAGAAGGAAATTTGAAAAGTTAATTCAGTAGTTTGTTTTGGTTAAAATCTAAAGGCTTATACATGGATGCCTAGGCATCCAGAGATCAGTGTGAGTTCAAGGGGTTAGAATTGAACCTCAGTTGGCCTTTCGAGTACCGTGACTACCAAAGGTGGAGAAGGAGATAACTCAGGACATCCCTTTCGAGTACCGTGACTACCAAAAGGTGGAGAAGGAGATACCTCAGGACATCCTTGGACAGAGAGGGATGGCGGGAGAGCGTCAACCAGCTAATAAAGTATGCTCAGCGTGTAATGTGTTTTCAATTTGTACCGAATGTTTGTCTTTAATGTTGTATAAACACATCCTTATCTAGGAGCCTTGGAGGAAGGAGAAGCAAACTGTTTAGTTTCCTTGTTAGTGGGATAGAATGGACATTGACAAGGTTTCTCTTCCAGTCCGACAATCAGAACTTGGTTTCTATATCATGGGATTGTCAGGGATTATGGTGATATGTGCAACGGTATTTATACAACTGAGTCAGGTGGTAGGTTTTAAAGCATCCAACTCAAAACCAATTGACAATGAGTGGAGAGGCCACCCAGGCTCATATACTAGCTTCGGAGGTTATAAGAAACCAATGTGGGACAAGCTCTAACACTCCTCCGCACGTGCAACCCTGACCCGCACGTGGAGAGATAAACAACGATTCAACACATACGACAACTATCAACCATCAATGACAAACTAAGGGAAACCAACTATCAACAACATAGAGTCTTGTCCACAAAGTCTCCAAAAGCCTAGCTCTAACCATGTTAAAGCATCCAACTCAAAATCAATTGACAATGAGTGAAGAGGCCGCACAGGCTCATATACTAGCTTTGGAGGCTATAACTAACCAATGTGAGACAAGCTCTAGCAGTAGGTATGATGCGGGCTCCTAGGTGTCGGTGGTTGTGATAGATCTGTCCTTTTGGAGGATGAGCCTTGACAAATCCCCTTGCTCTACCTTACATACCACATGCCTCCTTTCATCCTAATCCTGAGAAAGGTACCAAGACCCTACTCCTGACCTTGGTATTCTTGGAGTGGCCTTCAATAGTTTGTTGTGAGCTCATGGAACACTGTTACTTGGGGGCGGTTCGGTCCTCGAGATGAGCAAGCTAAATCTTAGGCGAAGCGTGGGGGCGGCCACAATTAATTAGATATGGAAGCTCCACAAACGGAGCCATTTGGTGAAGGACTACCAGTTACCCAACACGAGGAAGGGCTGGGTAAGCGACGAAGTTCCACCCTAACTAAAATAGCTGCCAGAAAATAGCACACATGAGGGTGCAAAACTGAACCAATTTACTGGCTGACGTAACCAGTGAGTTCATGTATTAGGAATAATAAGGGGTGTTATTCAAAGTAGGGTGCAAAACTGAACCCATCTATAGGCTGAAGAAAACAGCGAGTTCATGTATTTATAATTGATAGGGTCTCATTCGGAGTGACTAGCATGCAACTTATAAACATGACAGATGTAACAGGATCACAAAGCAATGGCACCAAAACATAAACTAAAATTCCTAGCCTGAAAAATGGGGATAACAACCCATCCTTGAGCTCAGCACATACCATGTCATCTCCCTCCCTGATAAACCCTTTATCTGTTAAAATCCGAGCAAGACCTTGCCACCATAACCTATCACTCGCAACAAACTTTTGAAACTGCAAAATAATATCACATGAAAAACATCACCATAAGCAAAGCATGACGAGGAATCTATCATAAGTAGGAAATCATTAATGAAGAGAATACAAGATCTTTTGACTTGATATAATGATCTTAATATTTTTATTTTCTGAGGATACAGAAGCTACCTGCTCCCTTATTCTACCAACGAACATCCTGATGTTTGGCTTTTCCATGTGTCTCACTTGGTTCTTAGCAACAGAGATTACATTCTCATATGAGCTGCCTGCAAAACTCTCTCCCTGAAATTCAACATGCATCGATGATCATAAATTTTTATTTATTGCGATTAGTATTTTCCTTCATATGTTATTTAATACAAAACAGAAGCTGCACACTGGGCATTGTTGCTTTTAAATACTTTGATAGCTAATAGAATCCTGCCACAATCGAACTGATAGGTTCCTTTATTTTCACATCGTTTTTCTTCAACTTTCAGGAGAAAACCTCAGATTGTAAATGAAGGAGGCTACCCTGACACCTCAAAAAGTTACTTTCAAACAAATACAAGGGTGATTATTCTACATCTAGGCACTATGATACATCCTGTCAGACCTTTATTCAATTTTTCCTGAATTTAAGGATAGTTGACATGTTCATTACATATCAACTCTGTTTCAGGGCCATTTTCCATTGCTGACAGCGAAGAAGCCACCATTATACAATTCACAATACTTCTGTTACCGTTCTGTTTTGGAGAAGGACCATTTTAAATGAAGACTGTCAATCCCATTTCAGTTTTATTTCTCTTTTTGCCTCACCACTGGTAGTTTTTCAAGCATAGATTGGGATCTCAATTTGGGAGTTGGGATATCCAAGGCATAGCTCTGATTTACTCTGATATATGAAAAACATAAGAAAAATAGTTCAAAGTTTTATCGTGCAGATTGGAGACCGTGGCCAAAAGCAGGCTTCAAACTCCACAAAAGGAAGAGGAAGTGAGTCTAACCAACCACATCCTCCAACTTCCTTGCAGATCGGGAACGAGCTTTGGATTTCACTGGAAAAGATGGAAGCTCACTTGGTATAACGCTCTGAAGCGATGACATAACTCGAGTTTTGAGTTTCCTCTCTAGTTTTGCATATTATTGTACGCAGCACTGCTACGGTGCCCAAAAACACACTCCATAATACAGCTGGTATTGTCCAACGCGAGCCCTTAACGTGGGTTCCTGGTTGTGACTTGTGACTTGTAAGTATGGATTCTCAAGTATATATGCCGGTACATAATTTCAGCATCCCTAACAATTCTCGTCACTATGGCGTGACTGTCTTTCTGTTTGACTTTCTGCAGAGAAGTTTTATTTGTATACCAATAGTCATAAACAAAAGAAACTTATTCGTTTTGCTGCAGTGCTCTTTTAGCAAAATATATGATGGTATTTATCTCTCTAAAATGCCAAGTATGGGTAGAAGCTTCTTTCTTGAAACAGAATTTGATCAAACTGACATTTCTGTAGCAAGATTTGACTGTTACCTGAAGGAGAAGATTATAACAGTGCGACAAATATCAGAAGAGGGACAAGTAAGAAATACTAAGGCAGTTATAGTTTCAGTTGCTGTCAGTTTATAATAACGTGACAATTATCAGAAGAGAGACAAGTAATAAGTACTAGGGCCACCATTATAATTGACAGCAAGTGTAGGGGGGATGCATGAAAAATACCAACCAAATTAATTAGCTTGACCAATATTAACTAATTAAGATTTGTCTTAATAGAGAAAAACACTTCCACAAGCCACTATTAAAAAAAGAAGAAAGTATTAAAAACAGAAGTAGAGAACGACATATACATAAAGCGAAACAAATGAGATGTCAGAAACACTCACATAATGAGCAGCAACAACTTGCATAAAAGCATCTGCCTCGGCCTTCAAATTCAGCATTTCAGGAGGTGCATTTACACAAACATCACACCTGCATAAAGGAATCAACAGTATGAAAGCTTCACTGTTGTGGATGCAGATATAATTGCCGCTTCCTTATCTATAATGCCAAAATCTTTTGAAGGCAAGTGCATGCCAGATTCGTTTAGGCTATGTTGAGGAGTGATTGCAATTTGTGGGCACAGTATCAAAAAGAATGAAACAGGTCTCGGACTGTGTACGAGATGCAACACTGCCAGTGCCTAATCCATTCCACAAGGACATGGTGCCTTAGTATTAAGTCTATTTTCTTCCAAGAATGTCAATCTTTGGAATATATTTTCTTCTAAGAGTGTCAATCTTTTGAAAATAAATCTACCAAGGGATCATGCCAGTAATATACGAACATATCTTACGATGGCAACCATAGTTTTAAACAATGGAAATAAAAAAATAAAAAAACACCGAACTGCAAACGAGAAATGAAAGAGTCCTTATATCTATTTCACTTCTATTTCCATCTCTGTCTACCGTCCCCCAACTCCCCATAACTCGCTTTTTTTAGTATGGGGTACGGCGCTGCCTGTTACAGTGAACCACAGCCAAGTTCTTGAGATTTCCAATCTATATGGTGTCAGAATAGCAGAGTATGCAGACAACAAATAAGCCATGAGGCAGCAGCACAGCCTCAGAGGAAAAGAAACATCACATACAGTTGACACTTTTCATTGCTAAATTCCTCCCCAAAATACTCTACAAGGGTCTTGGCTCGACAACTTGAAGTATTCATTCCGTATCTGTAAGGAATCAACACAACAGAGAACATATAAATAAAGTACAACAAAGTTGAAAAGAGAAAAGGATAGGAAGTTTAATGTGTTAAGAAATGGTTAAAAATAAACATGACTTCACGAAAAATGTATTTGACAGTGACACTGGTCAACTCAAAACCAATTGGCAATGAGTGGAGGCAGCCCAGGCTCGTATACTAGTTTTGGAGGTGATTATTAACCAATGTGGGGCAAGCTCTAACACTCCCCCACATGTGCGACCCCTGACTCGCATGTGGTGAGGTAAACAAAGGATTCAACATATATGACAATTATCAAACTCAACGACGAATAAAGGGGGAACCAACCATCAACGATATAGAGTCTTGTCAAAAGCCTCCGGAACCAAAGCTCTGATACCATGTTAAAGCATCCAACTCAAAATAAATTGGCAATGAGTGGAGACCACCGAGGCTCATATACTATTTTTAGAGGTAATTATTAAATGATGTGGGACAAGCTATAACAGACACCAACCTGAAGCAATCAGATAACATCTTGTAAGCTTGTTTTGTCTGATCTTCACTTCTTCGACTAGGCAAAAGCGATGGTATTCTTGACAGGTTTGCATAAAGAGCTACATAGACAAAATCACACAGATTCAGTTTATATTTACTGCTTCTAACCTCTGGGAGACAGCAGTATGATTGCTACTCTGCATAATGAACACCAATGGATATCCGAGAATATAGACAGAATAAAGGGTTTGAATTGCCACTTGCTAGTTTTTCGTAAAGGACAATTCAAGTTGCCATACTAATATATCTGACAAAGAATGAATTGAACTCACTGCAATCTGCTAATTTTCCATCCCGCCCTGCTCGACCAGCTTCTTGGTAATAGGCTTCCAAACTCTGTAAGCAGACTATAGTTATGAAAAGCTTGCAAAGTCATAGAAACGAAAATGAGAAACCACGTAAACTAATGGGCAAGGCTAATAGCATACAATGCAAAGTATAAGGGTAAATTACATCAAAGTACTAAAAGATCACGTCTAAGAGAGTACGAATGTATGAATATGCTCCAAACTAAGAAAGTTGCAAGAAAATATACTAACAATCGGCATTGAGGTAAAATGGGGGGGTTAAGGAATCAGCAACCATAAAATATAATAAATGGATTCAAATAAGACCTAAACACTAAATCAAATCTAAGAAATATACCTGTGGCCAGCCATAATGAACAATTCTTCGTACATTTGACTTGTCAATCCCCATTCCAAAAGCAATTGTTGCAACAACTACCTGAAGGTTTCACATACGTGATGGGGCTCCAGTTTACCTTTTCAAACTTAAAAATGATAATTGAAAGAGTAAAGAAATTGCTCCGCATGCAACTGAGTACAAGAAACTTTGTTGCATAGGATAATGAAAATTGCATAAGTTGAAAAACCAATGGCATCACGTGTATTATGAGTTGAAATTGAAACAAAGATAATGAACCTTATCAACCTTTAATCGCTATAACTACAATACGAATAGGAAGTTAAGATACTAAATCTTCATTGAAAGATACTTATACAATAATTATCAGAAGAAAAAGAATTCTCTTCAATCAAAACGAACAAAAGATCTTAATTCTATGGGGTTGAATAAACCTCCGATTCAAAAAAAAAAAAAAAAAAGGTAGCAATCTCTAATGTAATTCTGTACGGCTGTACCAACATGGCACAAATATGTCATTTTGTTATTAGACAATTGGCTATATTTGTTTCTTGGTTTTCTATGTATTTTGGCAATGCTCTACACCACAGAGAAAATAAGCTGGAATATTTATACCATAATTAAGTTGAATTCTTAGTGAACTTCTTCAGAAAATCGCTCTTCATCTATCTACAAAAAAAAGAAATAAAGAGCACTATGTACCGACTGGACCAATGATTATAAATGATTCCCTAATTGAATCCATCTCCAAATCAAACAACTCAAAGAACCTAGATTTATTGCCAAACTCCTGAAATGTATCGAGAGGACTGCATCTGACCCCTTAATGCAAGGAAACACCCTCCTTATCCAACAAACAAGAACAGAACTCTCAGCTGCCCAGATGAACCTCTCCCTTAGACACGTTATCCAGATAAATGATGCACTCTCTTCCAGAAACAAAAATATTATCTCGCTTCTACCCTTAATTTTTCCATTGTTAAATTAAATCCAAAAGCTGAAGAAAATGTATTGACCTCCCTTGAGGATAAGTGAATCTACACGACCTATGACTTCCATTCTGGAGATTACAATAACATCTCCAATTGGAGTATGCTGAAGGGAAAGGAACGGAAGTTATAGTGTAACTTTTGACTCTCTTTGTTAATACCATTTCATTAGAATTGCTTGAAAGATATTTGCATTTTATTCTTTTCCCAGTTTATGGATTCACAATTAAGCTTCATTTGCGACCCTATGAGAAAAAAATTAGGGCACCCCTGGACAAATGCAGAATTCCTGCATTCAATTAATTTCTTCTTCTTTCCAATACAGAAGTTATTAGTTATGATGCCATTACGTCTAGTTGCCAGAAGTACTCAGGTTATTATTGTCCAGCTTCGTGGGGCACTTATAAGGATAACTGCACTAAAAACACGCGCCCCATAATGCTTTAGTTACTCGAGATCGATTTCGAGATCTTCTCTTGCAATACAGGCGTGCTAATTGTTGTTGGGGTCTAGTTGTCCAAGAAATAACAATACCATCATATATCTGAAACTGCGGCTGATTTGCTTTAATAAAGAATAGTTGATAAGACCACAAATTGACACTGAGACTCTATTGAGAAAAGGATAGCCTGTCAAAAACAGACATGGGATAAGATGTTGGCAAAGATTTTTCTTCTTAGAGTGACAGTTCAGCTAATAATAAGCTCACAAGTATTAAGTATGACTCTTTGACACTGCAGATACATCTGAATTAAGCTTAATTCAGAATATGGACTATCATAGAGAAAAACAAGACAATTCACAAACTGGATATATGCACTAAGTTTCACAGCCCATACCTCTAATGCATTTTCATGGAATTCATGGTGAACCTGCCTGAGATGCTTTTTCGCCAACTGGGGATAAGAAAACCCAAAAATCACAGGCATCCAAACTAAAAATAAGTCCAAAAGGTAGAAGAAACCCCAAACGTAGAAGAAACCCCAAACGAAGAAGAAACCCCATCTCCAATCAAAATGAAAAACTGCAAATATGTCATCCAAACTAAAAATAAGTCCAAAAGGTAACTTACCTTTGCATTATAAGCAGCGGCCTTCACTCCAAACTTACAAAGATAGTTTGCTATGCTTACTGTTTCTTTTCTCGTTGGTACATATATAATTGTGGGTCCTTCTAAATGACCTTGCCGAAGTTTTAATCTTTCCTCCTCTTTATTTGGTAGATCGTACATCTCAGATGACCCAAAAATATCCGAGTCCTTATCAGGTGATTTACCAAAAAATTCACCACAGGAAACTGCAAGTGTAGATTCTAGAGTGAATGTTGTTCATACACAAGAAACGGCAATATATATAGCAAAATAATAGGAACTTATGCTTGGTGTGGAGAAGTGAAGGGGAGAAATATTTTAAGGATCCCCACTTTTCTAGGAATTAGACAGTTAGAATAGCTATAAAATAAAGGGAGCAGCTCTGACTAGAGGACAAAATATACTTCTACAACCTTGAAACAAGCATAACATTACAGCAAAAGATACAATTACATAGTGAATATAGACCCCTGCTCTTTATCCAATAATCGCTCTCCGGTGCTTCTTTCATACAAACTGATTAAACTTTTAAGACACCTCATTATGTCTTTCTTGTGTCTTAAACTCTTCATTTCTCCCATATTCCTTTTGAGAGCAAAACAGAGAATGCATTCATGATATTCTTATGTCATGGTTTTCAGCTACCTATGTTATGTGGACTCTTCTAAATAAAGGTAGGACTCTCGAACCTCGAATACTTGTACAGGATCCGAATCCAACATATGTACAAATCCATTCACCTGACAATCGTACTTAGAAATTCGAATTCACCATGAACTGTGCATAGAACACCAATATTATGCCTGAGTTTCTCCAAGGCACTAGGTAAGCACGAATTATCCTATTAGATAAAAAGAAATGCTCTAAGAAACGTCAAACCTATGATGAATCTGTGTGTCCTTGAAATGGAAATTGATGAATCCAACACTCAAGACTTGCACCGGGTAAACCTACCCAAGTCTCAGTGACATAGTTTTTCAATACGAGATTTTCCTATGACTACCTATTTAGTCAAACAATACATACATTTAAGACAGATAAAGACAACTAGTAACAAGCAAAAAAAAATCTAAAAAAGAGAGAATATTTACCGTCCATATCATCTACACCCTGGACAAGATCACACTCGTCTTCCAAATATTCAATTGACAATTTTTTCTCATC
This sequence comes from Vaccinium vitis-idaea, assembly GCA_963854785.1. Classification (NCBI taxonomy): domain Eukaryota; kingdom Viridiplantae; phylum Streptophyta; class Magnoliopsida; order Ericales; family Ericaceae; genus Vaccinium; species Vaccinium vitis-idaea. Next base: position 9,932,137 of record OY978222.1, on the reverse strand, counting down.
TGAAGCTGGTAACCAACTTTCCTTAGCTGGACTTACATCATCATTTTCAGAAAAGTAATGATCTTCACAATTGTCCAATTCATTCTGGGACATTTTATCTGCCCCAAATATGCTAGCATTTGAAGTATCAGTGGAGCTGTCTGAATCATGCTCCATATCTTGAAACCCCAAATTATGTTCCTCTTTATCAGAACTTTCCTTTCTGGTATAAATATTAATCAATTCACGAAAATCCTTCATATATGATGAGGGAGATGATGTTCGACTATGCTTTACCTGCACATATAAGAAAAATGAGTAGGAAATACTACAACAGGAACAAATAGACACGTGCACACATGCCACACAAATGGAGTAAGTGTTATAAAAGCATAAAGTAAAATAAAAACTTCCATAGAAGTATGGGGATTGAAATATCCAAGGCCCAGAATCGAAAGACTTCTGAATCAACGAATGCCACTTTCAAGTTGTTATTAATGCTAAACAAAACAACTGAATGCACACAAACCAAGGTCAATGTTTGTTGTGCACATAGAAAAACTTTCAGGAAGAAGTATTAAGTCCAATAAAGAAAGACAACTCACAGAGAACCGGAGATTTGGCCTGAAAAATGAAGTCAGCACAATCTTTGTTTCATTTGACATGGACAATGAGTTCAGGATGTCTTCTCGAACGAGAGGAGTGGCAGTAGCAGTCAATGCCATCAGTGGTATGTCAAATTTTAAGAATTTTAACTTGCCTGCTCTGAAATTCTCTCTCAAGACGGACAACCTCCTAAAAAAATGCATAAGAAACTCTGTCAGGAAATAAAATTAACTCTCACGAGCATATCTTCTGAGTTGCTTCAATCATTATCTAATTTTAGCCCCCTGCCCTTCACATATAAGAACTATACCACATAGAACTTGGAACAATCCCTAGGTTTCCAAGGTCAAAATACAACTCCATGCATTTGTTTATAACAGACCAGATACTGACATATCGGTACTAGCGAGTTGGACAACAGACGCAACCTTATATTAGCAAGAAAATGTGAAATATACACCTGTAATCGGGTCGAAAATCATGACCCCACTTAGAAACACAATGGACTTCATCTATAGCAAATAGTGCAATTCCACGACTTTCTGCAAGGCTTTGAAGAGGTTTGATCAATCTGCAGCAGAATGCACAGGTCTTCATCTAGTTACCAAAAGTGCAGCCACCTTACGAACACAGTAATAAGGTCAAATAACCCCCTACCTTAAGACTGTCTCTGGGCAGACATATATAATGTCATACATGCCTCTCATTGCTTTCTGCTCAATGCTGCTGTCTGTTTGTCCAGAGCCAAGAAAACAGGCTGGCACGCCATGTTTTGCTAGCTTTAAGCATTGATCATGCATCAAACTTATCAAAGGTGAAATGACGACCACAACTTTCCCCGTTAATAATGCTGGAATCTGAAAACACAAGGATTTCCCTACAAAAGAGTAAACTTTCTGTGACAACAAGAACCCGTAAGTAATCTTGACGTCCAAATCTATGCTACATGGATCGGCCACTTTTAGCAAAGTACTCATGTCAACCCGGCATGGATATGAGTGCGTATATGGATCGGATATGGCCTGCTTAATCGCACATGGCATGTATCAAATCTGTAAACAGTTGAGAAGAGAGAGACAACTACTTACGCATAGCTTATAGGGAAATTATAGATGAGAGAGAAGCCAACTTAAATAAATCTTAGCACCTTGAAAAACCTACGCATCTATGCTTGGTTCACTTACTTGACGTCTTATTTTATTTTCAACGCTTTAGCTTTACTAGTGAAGGAGGTATCCCTTTGTGCAATGCAGAGGCTATTAAGAGTTAGTGATTTCTTTTAAGTAATTTTTTCAAAATGCTTGTTTTACTCAACTTTTTGGGATGATATGTATGCTCCTCTTTTTTTTTTTCTTTTTTTGGGCCTTTATGAAGAAAAAGTTATCAAGAAAAAGAGCCATTCGTGTTTCTATTTCTAATATTATTTTAATAGATAATTAATTTCTCGTACACTTTTGCTCACATTTTTTTCAACTCTGCATGATACATACATAAGGGGGAAAATTGTGAGAAAAATAATTTCAAGGGTACAAGAGAACTAAAAACAAATTTCCAAGGGGGAGGTGTAATTTCAAGATGAACAACACCCCTAAAGTAGGCCAAGCAAACTCATTCTTCCCGCGTGTAGGATTCTTGTTTCATGTACCTGACGTCTTAGATAAATCTGTGTCGTACATTTTTTTTTAGCTTTAGGCTTTTACTACTTGTCATGAATTTTATGACTATGTACTCTTGTTCAACTCTATTTTGTGGTGCATATCTACATAAGGGTCTTTCTTTTACACACAAAAAGGTACGCATTATGATTAAGAAAATTACGTGTGTATCCCCGTATTCGGATCCAAAGTTGACATGTATCAACGCATCCTCTATTGTTGGACATTAGGTTCCCAACCTCCCGACCCCTAGAGATACAACCATATGGCCATATCCGATGCCAGTAACCTAGTTCCAAACAAACACCCAAAATACAGAGAGGAAAAAATGATACCAGATCCTGTGGCTGCGAGAACAAGGCAGTCTCGCTGGGCTAACCAAGCAGCCACAGCATCCTTTTGGAAACTCTTCAAGGATGAATATCCAAAATGCCTGTGCAACAAATTCTTGACTTTCAGCTCCCAATCAGGTCCATTATCCAGATCTTCTTGGCCTAGAGATCGCTGCATAAATGTCTCCTTATTGATTTTCCAATTGGACTCCACTGCATGAAAAGGCTCATCTGATTCTCTCAAAGGTTCAGGCAATAGCTGTGACCCAGAGACTGCTACATCACATACATTATCAGTTTTGCTTCTTTTGGGACTACTTGCTGATTGGAGATGTTCCCTTATAGTCAACTGTCGCATTCGATGGGAAGAACAGGAGGTTGACAATGTTCTTTTGCCCAGGACTTTGGTATTGCTTATGGACGATTTAGAACTAGTTGATGCAATGGTACTATTTCGACGAGACTCATTCAAAATATATTCAACGGCAGTTTCCACTGATGGCCCCACAGCTTTTACAGCTTCTGCAACATCAGAGAACTCAAATCCCATTCCAATCAATTCGACTATAACCTGGTCAGGAGAGACGCAGCTTGCTTCCATGGTGTGTAAACTGTTTCGATGAAAGAGCAACCAAACAAAAAAAAAACTTATAAACCCTCTAAATATGAATATATCAGAGAACTATATGGGGGAAAAAAGCTCAACGGCTCAGCTAGAACATCTGAACGACAAACGTAACCAGTGCAAATAAGTTATATTACATCAAAGAATCGTGATTACATTGACTCTGATGGTGGATAAGTTAGACAATATGCAAGGTGCATGTAAGATAGAAATTGTAGAAAGAAAATGGTTAGCATCACGTTGACTCTGGGATATGTGAAATAAGGTATTACGATAGAACCAAAATAAAAACCAGGGCTTAATGCTACTCCTAAGGCAGCCTTTTGTGCTGGCACAACAACCCAGTAGAATAGTTAAACAATAGATGATTTGGGGAATCAGTTTTTGTTAGATTGGTGCTTCATGTGCAAGAAGGGGATAGTGTTAATCGTGTACACTTATATTGGTCTGTTTGTACAGAAGTTGGAGCATAAGGTTCTCAGTCTTATATTGGGTCTAAAGAAAATCAGCTAATAGACTTTCAACTGTTCAATCTATTTTTCAAGCCAAGACCAAAGTCTCTGGCATCACCAAATGCTTCCTATACCAAAGTCTTTGCCTTTAAGAGCATCTCCTCTCAAGCTCTATATCTCCATATAGAAACCGAATGTGACAAAATGAGGGGAGAATTTGTATTTTGTTCCCTATTTTCTTTTAACTTTTTGTACTTTAGGACAGAATATTGAGGGACCCATCATCCTTTTTAGAGATTTTGAGACCAAATAGAGGTGTGCGTCTCTACTATTGTGGTCTCAAAATCTCTAAAAAGGCCGATGAGTCCTTCCAAGAAGTACAAAAAGTTGAAGAAAAGAGGGGACAAATTATAAAATCTCCCCTCATTATATCACATCCGGTCTCTAAAATGGAGATATAGAGATTGGTAGATCCTTCCGTTCACCTAGTGCAAATTTGCTGACCATTTGGAAGAGATGTAGTTGACAGCAGATTATTCCTACAATATGCTTATAGCATACAAAACCATCATACCTAGCAAGTGGCATAAAGCCTTGTGCTCCATTGATAGGTGAAAGCGTGTAGTAAACAGAAGAGAGTAACATTATGAATTTGGAATTTCGCATAACCATGGACTCTACAAAGCGATAAGTTCAGACAATAATCTAGAGTAAAGGCTCCCATTAAGGTCGACTTCTTTGTTTGTGCGATGGTGTAAGAGGCTATTTTGATGTCCAATATTGTAAGAAAATAGCCTAGCAAAATTTGAGTAAAAATTTGTATCCCCATTGATTTGAGTAAAACTCTGTTTGGTATAGGTATGACTAAGGAGTGGGGTTAGTTTTGAGGGGGTTTTACTCAAATTTTGAGTTTAAGTGAGAAAAATGGAAGGGGTTTTAGCAGTTTCTCCAGCAATTTCTCCAAATCAAAACAAATCATCAAACCAAATGGAGAAACAACTTGCTAGATTGAATCAAAACAAACAAGAAGTGAAGGGAATTGTTATGAATGCAATTACCGCATGAGGAATTCAAGATTTAGGGTGAGATTTGAATGTACCTGCACAAAACGAATAGCGATACCGCAGTGAACAGAACGATTTGGAAACCCTAGAGTTGCAGAGAACTGGCGGAGAATTGCCAATGAAGCTACGGAGACATCATCGGATTGAAACGACGCTCCTCAATCACCGCGCCAAACTAAGATCTTGAATTGATGGTGTCATTCTTCTCGAAATATCAAAATTGCCCCTAAGCTTTTGCACCAATGTTTCCACATCCAAAGGCCGAGTTTAGATCAGTCCGTTTGCTTCGTTTTTTACTGGGTTTTGATTTGTCTTTAGTTTCATTTTCATGGTTTATTTTGTAGTTTCAGTAGTAGATTTTCTTGGACATATTCTCTTGATTCTGCTGCTCAATCTTGGAATGGAACTCATGGCCGCCGTGGACGTGTGGGGCCACCTATGCCCGATGAGGCATACCCGCGTCCAGAATCTCGCTTGACAGCGGAGGCTCTCTTGCATTTATGTCCTTTGCGGTGGCGTTAGGGATAGCTGTTCGGTGGAGGTCTCCACTGTCAGTTGATTGACGGCGTTAAGCATTTTGTGGTTTCCATGATCTTTTTCCACTGGATATGTTCTTGTCTTATTTCCAAGAAGGACTGATTTCACTTGGACTTCACTATTTTGGAGTGAACCGTTGATTACTATTTTGACTTGGGTAGGACCCTATGCATCGATCCTCTTATGGATCTGCGTCTGCTTTGCAGTACGTGTCTTAGAGCTCCATGCCCGTCGTGGTTTGTGTGGTGTGCTTGTATTCGAGTCTTAGTAGTATTGGTTCGTTCCAGTTATGTAGTGAAATCATGTAAGTGCCGTTTGGCTTAGCTTTCGGGCTTTATTAATGAAATGACTTCCAGTTCAAAAAAAAAGAAGGTGTGTTTGGAACATTGAAAATAAATTCCCATAAATTGGAAGGACGAGAAAGTTAAAAATTTCCCAATGTTTGGTTTTTAAAGGCAAGAGAAGAGGAAAAAGTTTAAAAATCAAGTTGAATTTTCTCACCAATATCTCCTTCACTCTCCTCCTCCGAATTTTATTTTCACTTCTTTTTGCTTTTCTTTCATAAGTTCCAAACAGAATCTTAGTACTCTAGCAAAATGTATAATTAATCACCAAACTTATAAAAAAAACTCCTCTAGTAGGCTTCTAGTCAAATTCAGTCTAAAAGAAGACAGAAATTACTTGATTAGCCGAGTTTCTGTTGTGTGTCTTAATTTCGTGAAGAGCAAAATAGTAAATGCGAGCGTACAATTCTAAAACAAGTCAAACATGTAACAGGCAATTGTATTGAAATTTTTTTTTTTTGCCTCTATCTGAATGACTTTTCGTGAAAGGACAAGTGTTAAGAACCAAGTGACGGTAAACTCTAATAACAATTTCAATAAATTAACAAGAAGAACTAGCCAAAAGAATAAGTAGAATAATATTCAAATAGCTACGTTCCCTCTAATTGAGAGACCTTCGGACCATCCCAACTGATTAAAGTTTGCAATCCTACCCACTTCAGAAGCAGCCATGTACCATATACAGAGCAAAGTCTACTGTCTAAACCTTGTTCCAGCAACATGCACTATCTACTAACCTTGTTGCAGTAACATGAATCTCTTAAGGTAGTAGCGAAGTTAAAAATAACAATAAGCCAAAAGGAACAAAAAAAGAGGTGAAAATCTGGAACGGTTTTCTGTTCTGCAACTCATCGTTGGGCTCTTCATCGTCTGAATCGGTAGAACTTCCACCACTCTTCTCATAAACCTGTCTTATAACAGGATAGCACTTCCTTCATTTTCTCATCAAACTCGTCTTTCTCAACGTTCTGGTTATCTTCCAACCATTCCAAAGCTTCCTTCAACGCGCTTTCAATCTACTCTTTGTCCTTGGAATCAATCTTGTCGCCAAGCTTGTCTTTGTCACTAATGGTGCTTTTCATGTTGTATGCGTAAGTCTGGAGCTTGTTCCTGGCTTCGATTCTCTCTTTGTTTTTCTTGTCCTCTTCCGGATTCTCCTCTGCTCCCTTCGCCATCCTGTCGATCTCCTCCTGGCTTAGATGCCCCTTGTCGTCAATGAAGCTGATGGTGATGGTTTGCTTGTTCTTCGTTGCCTTGTCCTCTGCTGTCACGTGTAGTACCAGCTCGTTTGCTTCCACCTCAAATGTAACCTCAATTTGAGGCACTCCCCTGAAATTAGGACACCAGTACTCATCAAATGTTTAAGGTTATTTCGCATACACATGTATTGCATACTACATAGATGAGGGTAGGAAAGTTGAGTAATTTTCGGTTCATATGAGTTGGAAAAAGTTTTCCTGTCACTTCAAAATTCGGAACTGTTCTCCCTTTCCACGTACAGTTCTCACTTACAGAAAGCAAAGAACACTTGTGTGGACTTACCTGTTTATGAAAACTGGAGTTCAGAAAATTCTGTGAAAACAACTCAAATATTTTGGGAAATACCAACAAAAAAAAAAAATTGTTTTTTGGCTATCTTAAAACTAGTTTTCTAGCGGTTGATAAACTCCTACGCAAAATATGTGGGGAAAAATGTAAACCATGCATGACAATTGACAATGCGAATGATGTTGTGTCAAATGTTTCTTTGAAAATTTTTCGAACTTTTCAGTGTTTTTGTTTCGTACAACACAAAGAACAGAAAGAGAGAACCGAAAACAAAGAGACAAAACCAGCATCAAGCAGAGGAATTTTCATTAGTACGGTAGATTGGTCATAATGGAACTCCAAACTTAATGAACTGTTAAACTTACCTTGGAGCAGGCGTTATGCCTGATAGTTCAAATCCTCCAAGCTTAATACAATCCTTTGTCAAGCTTGTTAGACCTTCATACACCTGAAACGTTTCAAAACTACACTTTCAACAAAACTAAAGTAAAATATAGACACTTGCATTTCAAAAATTAAGCTTTGCTCTATTTACATTTATTGAAACTGCTGTTTGCTGATCTTCGACGGTTGTGAAGACTTGCGATTTCTTGGTTGGGACAGCCGTGTTCCATGGGATCAGTTTCATCATGACCCCACCAGCCGTTTCGATTCCCAGACTTAAGGGACGCTTAAGCAAAAGATATTCTGCACTTCAAATATTTTCTCCGTTAATCTCTGATATATACTTGCACTTCTAGCTATCTTTAAAAAGACCAAAATAAGCTAAAAAAAAGTGCTGATTTATGTCTTTTGAGAAATTATTTAAGCTCGAAAGGTACGCATTTATTACCAAACCTCAGAAAAATTCAGCAAAAACAAAAGTTTAGCTAATAAGTAAGGCTTAACTTTGACATTCAAAATAAGGTTGTAACCTTTAAATTCTTCCCCGCCTTCTCCACTGAGGATTTCACCTTGAACTGCAGCACCATAGGCCAAAGCTTCATCTGGATTGACACCTTTACACGGCTCTTTTCCATCAAAATAGTCCTTCAATAGCTGTCGCACCTTAGGAATTCTAGTACTCCCTCCAAAAAACACAATTTCACCAATATCCTTCTTCTTCAACCGAGCGTCCTCCATAGCCTTCTTCACCAGCCCCATTGTCTTCTCAAACAAATCCATATTCAGTTCCTCAAATCTCGCCCTAGTCAACGGCTCAGAAAAGTCAACACCATCAAAAAGCGATTTGATTTCAACTTGGACTTGGTGTTGGCTACTTAGAGCTCTCTTAGCTTTGTCAACCTCCCTCCGGAGATTCCCAAGAGCGTTGTTGTCTTTGCTAATGTCTTTGTTGTATTTCTTATTTATGAGGTTGACGAAATACTCCATCACTCTGTGATCAAAGTCATCTCCTCCCAAGTGGTTGTCTCCACTAGTGGAAAGAACCTCAAAAACACCATCTTCGAGCGCTAAGATACTGACGTCAAAGGTACCACCACCCAGACCATAGACTAGGATGTTCTTTCCTTCTCCTTTCTTGTGTAGACCATAGGCAATTGCTGCAACAATTGGTTCCTTGATCATCCGAACCACGTTTAGCCCAGCAATTGTGCCTGCGTCCTTAGTGGCCTGTCTCTGTGCATCGTTGAAATAAGCTACAAGACAAGAAGACTAGATACCCCTGTAAGTATGCAGATTCCAGAAACAAGATAGACAATAAGCTCCAAAATTGCACCAACAAATATAGATAAAGTGACATCTATTTCTATGTTCATTAGTGTCAATGCAACTTTGAGATTACGTTATCATGTGCATATATCAGAAATGAAAGCCTGCAATAAAGATCAAAGTTAACTATGGATTAGACAAATTCTAAGATCAGAAAGGGAACCCCTGGTAAAATAGATAATGATGTATGAAGGGATGATTTCCGTCTTTAGTATAAGGAATGTGCTATTCGTTCTTCTTACATTGCCCTATTTTATATAACCACCCTATGTCCCAATTTGTTTGCTCACTACGAATATCCATGCCATTTTTAAACGTTTATAACTTTTTATTTGTAGTGTTTTTAAAGTTTTTGAAAAATTTGTCCTATAGAACTAGTTGAGATCAATCAAATAAGATCCATATTGCATATAAAATACATTATAGATTGAAAACTATAAGAGTTTTAAAAAGGCACACATAACCGTAGTGAGCAAACAAATTGGGATGGAGGGAGTACATTGTGCCATTTCTTAATCAATATCACCACATCCTACTCCAGTTTTGATTGACCATTTACTCCTCTATTCCCTATCATTTGTTTCCTTCTTTTTGTCAACAATAACGATTTCCCTCTTTTTCAAAGCAATGCGCCATTCAACATGCCAGTCGCCACTCGTCTACTTCATGTTTTTTATCAACTATTTATACCTTCTTCGTCCCCTATCAATTGCTTCAGTTTTATTTGTCTACAATCATTATTTTGCTACTGAGATTTCCCTCTTCTATTTGAAGCAATGCATCATTTTTCATGCCGACATTGGCACTGCAATTGATTGAAACACCACTACAGCAGCCAATAGCAGTTGCTGAACCATACTGGTGTTGCATGGCTATTGTTAGCTCGTGTCAGAAGGAAATGTTGGGGGTCCACACCATTTGTTTATCGGCCTCATGTCCCAGGAGGACTTCCAGAAGCTGCAAGATCAGGAGCTCCTCACATCATAAGAAAAATCAGAGCATTGACATTGAAGAGGATCTAGGAGTGGTGTGCTTTATCAACAAAAGAGCCGTTGGATGGCTCCCCTTTTGTGCGTATATATTTTGCAGCTTTGCTCTCGTACTGGTGTGAGAGAGAGAATTGAGTGAGTGGAAAAGAGCAAGAGAAGCCCAGTCAAGTGAGCTGGGGCTCCGGTGAGGGTTATCTTCCCAACCATATATAGTGAAATCCTCCTCTCCCATGGACATATCCGAGTTTGGGGAACCACGTAAAATTACTTGTGTATTTTGTGTGTGTGTGTGAGTTATAGGCAAACCTGTGGGGCACAGTAGGAAAATACTCCGTAAACAAAAGGGAGCCAAAGCAAAAGGAGTACCATGAAAGGGGACCATGATGCTTCAAGAACGTTGAAGCAAAAGCACTTAAAGCACGAATTAAAGAAGCAGTTACCTTCCTCATCCCCTATCAATGGCTGCATTATTCTTTTTGTCAGCAATTACGATTTGGTTACAGATATTTCCCCGGAAATGGATCGTGTGTGCACAACGTCTTGTACAGTGAATATCATCAGAGATGTAAACGACACAAACATTAAAAACTATGCAGAGCAACAGAATAGCTTTCGGTCCTACCTGGAACAGTGACCACCGCATCCTTGATTTTCTTCCCCAAGTATGATTCAGCTGTCTCCTTCATTTTTCCCAATATCAGAGCACTGATTTCCTCAGGGCTAAACACTTTGATCTCACCATCCTTGATCTTCAGCTGTATATAAGGTCTCCCATCTTTGTTCACAATCTTGTAAGGTAACAACTTCATGTCGCTTTGAACCTCTGGATCATCAAATCTACAAAGAGGAACAAACCACACTCATATCGACTAATAATCTACAATCTTTTCGATTCGAATGGAAAGATGATGAAAAGAACATGGTAAAATTTTTTGAGGGAAAGAAATGGAAACCTTTCTCGCCTCGTTTTGATCTTGCAAGAAAGTTTTATTACATTGTAAATGCTCGAAATTCAATAATTGTTTTACTTTTTGCTAAACTAAACCGTACTAATTCTAGACAATAATATCATCCCAATAAGCTGTAAGGAAAAGAGGATAACGAGAAATTTTCAAATTGTAAATGACCAGTTTCTTGCCCTTCTTAATTTTTGCAGGAAAAATAAAACAAAGTTTACTTGCATTATGGGTTGTACACATATCTTTACTTTCTTGCTAAACAAATGCATGAATAGCTAGCTCTTTTCACCCTCTCTTTCCATCTAACCTTTTTTATACCCTAAATATTTAACTTACTTTTTTCCGATTAGCCGCTTGACATCGAAGATGGTACGTTCTGCATTGAGAGCGGCTTGATTTCTTGCAGCCTCACCAACCAGACACTCTGTATCAGTGAATGCAACCCACGATGGGGTGCTTCTATTTCCTTGATCATTCGCTATAATCTCAACATGACCATTTCGGTAAACACCCACACAAGAATACGTAGTACCCAGATCAATACCAATCACCGTTCCATATTTAGGAGTCTCAACAGCTATTGTTAATCCAAAGCAAAACTCTTCAAAAACAAAGACAAAGAATTAGACAAACACATGATAGAATTTTCTTTAAAGCACCAAGAGCAACAAATTATGAATCATGTTCAGAATGATTTCGAAGTGGAACTCTTTCAACATACTCCAAGATAGAAAAAACATGTAAGGCTGAGCTAGAATGCAAGCTTTCTTTTTCTTACCAGTCGATTGGCATTTTCCTTTAGACTAGTCGTATTTGGATCAAGTATCTCTGATTGAATTGGCTCACCGTGGCTATTTGGGCAAATGTCTCTACCAATGCTTTACTCAAGTACATGCCTTGGTCTCCACTTTTCTATGCAACCAAAAATGCGCAGTTTGAAAGAAAACAAGTCTCAAACAAATTGTGATGGTTTGAACCCAAAAAGTTCGATGATCTTTGCTATTGGGTACACATGACCCGTAGGAAATTATCATTCAAATTTTGAGATTCAAAACTTTATTTGTTTCCTTTTTATGTATTTTTGCAGTAACCAAACAGAAGAAGGGTTACTTGGGATCCAACCAACTGATGAATTCAAAAACTATACCAAGAACAGACAATTGAATAATAGAGATTCGTCACAAGAATGTCATTCTGATGCTATATAAATAGACTTCCACAGAAGCTTTTCAGTTTCCCTTTACCTGCTTTTCAACGAATTTCAAGTTCAAACTTGGAAATTTTCTTTCCTGCAGAAAACACCATAATTCTACCCAGCCGCAAGATTTCAACATTGAGTGAATGAGATGCAAAGTGCGAAAGACACTATCAATCTCTATCATTAGGAATTAATATAACAAGACAGATATTTTTATCAAGCTACCGAATTTCAAAAGTAATTATCATGTATGGAGGCGATCTAATTCATCAATATCCATTTCAAAAGACAAAATCTAAAATCCATTCTAGACTTTGTACAGATGCATATAATCGAAGGACAATGACGTTATATTTTCAAAAGGACAATCTTACATAGGCCCATTAAATAATTTTATAAAAAAAATTATGCACGGACCAACTCCCACAATTTTGAAGTTTATTAAAACAAAAAACCATAGTTCTCACTTCTCAGCCTTGCACGATTTACAGTTCAATTAGCAATTCGATTCCCGATTCATGCGAAAATGATACAAATCTATAGGTGAATTAAGGTTTATATATATGTGAATCATACGATTCACGGTTCGATTCACGATTCGCGAAAAAATGATTCGAACCTATAGGTGAATCTAGCTTTATCACAACTGTGACATTCCACAATATGAAACCACTTTTGTTGTTATGCCTTGATTTTTCTTATAGAAAAGAAAGAATATAAGATCATGTATGAGTAGTTAAGTACAAAAAACCATATTCCCTGTTCAATCGATATGAGTCTACATGGATACGTAATTTCACAAATCACTCTTTTTAATTCTTGTATCCTCTAAATCACAGACCAGGTTAGGGCTCTGAGGTTTGAACTAATATGTTGCCTTATAAACTAGTTTCCCAACTATTAGGCTACAACTTTTATTGTGTACAAGGGTAAGCATTTTATATTGAACATTTAATAGCTACATACACATATCCATGATACTGTAGTATTTATTTTCCTATGAGACCATGTGGTAGAAACCAACTTAAATATGGATTGGATTTAAGCTTAAAACTCTTCAATTTTACAATTTAGTTTTGTCATGTAGACGCATAAATACATTTTATAATATATTTGTGAAATTTGGACTGAATTTTTACGATTCACGATTCGGAAAATGGTCAATTTGATTCTCAATTTGATTTGCGATTTAACAGCCTTTATAAATCATAAAAATAGATTAAAAAAGATTGGAAGGACAGTTGTCTAGGCTGATCATTTGGTCTCTCGTTCTGTCATTGTTAGTTCTATCCCAAGTCAGATTGTGCATGATAGGTGCTGAAAAGCACCCGTTAATCCTTCTAATTCATGCCTTGTTAGTCTGTTTACGTAGTTAGTTGATTAGCGTTGGTTGGTTTATGGTGTTTCAGTCTTTAGAAGCTCAAGAACTTGGAAAACGTGCTTTGGAGTGATTTAGGAGTGCCGAGAATGAGAAAAGGTGTAAAAGAGGAGCAAAAACTCAAGTTGCAGCATCTCTGGTCCCGACCAACACTTCTCTAGACCGGACCAACACTCAACACAGCAAAACCAAGCTCGCAGCATATTTCGTCCGGACGGGGGAAATTCTTTGTCCAGACGAAGCACCCCAACGAGTTCGTACAACTCCCAGCTTCTCTGGTCCAGACCACCCATGTCTTAGTCCGAACGAACGGGCACGGAACTCAACATTTTGGATGCGTTTTATGTAATTTTTAGGCCTCCTAGTATAAATAGAACATCAAAACAAAAGTTTAGAGTTCTGAAATTTTTTGAGGCAAGTCTAGAGAGAGAAAAGCAAGTCAATCCATAGGTTCTTCAATTTCTCCAACAAATCAAGCGTTCATCCCCACATCTATGGCCAGCTAAAAACCTTCTAGAGGGAAGATGAAGACCAGTTCCAAGTAATTCTGTGTATGGGTAGGCGTTAGGTTTATTAATTTGGATCAACTGTTTAACTAAGAACATATTTTCATTATGATCAGATGAAATCGTTTTAATTCTTTCTATGGCTTGAGTATTTGTGTGTGCACTCTCAAATTCCTAGTGCAACAATGGTTTTCTATCCTTGTGTTTGGGTAACTCGGATGGATTATGCTCGTAAGACAGATCATGCCACTGGACAGTCCGTAAAAGAGACGGGTTGTGCCAGCGAGACGGTCCGTGCTATGGGATAGTCCATGCCTATTAACAACATAATTATTCTCTTGACAAATTGTGATTTGAATAATAAATCTAGCCTACACATAACTTAGTTACGTGGTCGGGGTGGATTCGAACCCTAGATTTTTCTCTCATTATTTTCTCCCCAATTTCATTACTTGTTTCTTAAATTAATTTAGTTTCTAAAAACCAAATCTCAGACAAATCTCTTTTTCCGAATTAAATTAGAAATTAATCGAAGCTAACATAATTCAACCAAATTGTCTATGTGGATCGACACTTGGACTTAGCCACTATTCTTCTTATTAGTAATTTAATTCTAAATATTTATAAATATAATTTTGATACAGTACGACACGATCAATGTGCATGCGTGAGCAAGAGCTAGCAAAATCAAAGTAAATAAAAGCCTGAAAAGCATAGAACAAAGATTGAGAGCAAAAATCGGGTATACTATGCGAGAAAACTATTTACCCGACATGAAAAGTAGAAGAAGAGCCAGTGATTTGGTCTTGAACCCTTTTCTCATTCTCGTTGTCGTTTCCCTTTCTCACCTTCTCTGATGTCTGCACTATTTTTTAACTCTTGAATTTAGAAATATTCTCAGGCTTATTTACAACTCTTCTGTTTCTTGGTTTATTTATACTTTTTGTGCTTAGTTCGGTGATAGATTGATCATGTACAATGGTAGAGTGTCCAACGAATGACGGTGCGCCACGTAGTCAATTTGTTTGTTTTTAATTTGTTGATAGCGCAATTCATCCAGTAAGAGGTCAACCCGTGGGATTGTTCAGGGTCCCGCCGCCCCACAATTTTCCTGCTAAAACCTCTTTTCCGAGAGGTTTTCAAGTGCCGAGTGGTGGTACCCGCACGGACATCATCCGGCCATCCATTTTGGTTTTGGACAGTTCGAATTATGGAAAGAAAAAGGGGAGAGAGTTTCAATTTGGGCCGTCCAATACACTTTTGGAGGGTCCAAATGTAACATTTGGGGACCACGTAGGCTTAGCCACGTGGTACCCACCCGGTACCCAAATTTTTTTCGACTTTTCCTTCCTTATTTGTGGAGCTTCGTTAAGTAAACATCGTTTAAACACACTTTTGAAGTATACTACCGCTTAATACTGTAAGGTTTCATAATATATTTTAATAATTCAAGTCGTTCATTTTTTAGTTCTAGATGTCTAAATTAGATTGATTGGATATCAAGTGTTTGATTCAAAATCAATTAAATAACATGATGACTTTCAACAATTCATTTTTCTCAAGGGAAATGTACAGTTATAAGATTGCTACCAATGTCTGATCGATCTGTTTTTTCGTGTCAAGACCTACGAAATGAAGGATTTTGATTGTCACGATAATTAGTTGAATTCACCCTATTAATTGGTGTTGTATTTAAGTAGAATTACCCTTTCTTCTTTTCAAGGGGAAGAAAAAATAACGGCCGAGGGTATATAGTATCATAAAGTAGCAATTGTGAGGACCTAAGTCACAGTTCATCGTACATGTGCGGTGTGCTCGAGTGAAAAAGACTGTCTTCATAAAATATGCAAACATGCTAAAATTCGTGAGAATAGAAGTGGACAGAGTAACCAACGGGGCTAGCTCAGTTGGCCAGGGCTCTTGCATATATCTCACTAGGAGGTCAGGAGTTCGAATCTCTCTGTCTGCGCGCATGGGCTTTTCCTTTATTTATTTGTTTCTTTCTCTGTTTCTACCCTGTAACGGGTTTATTTCTTGTATTGATTAAGTTGTTGGGCTTGGTTGTCTCGTGGACTCTCACAATTCATGTAGTGTCCCGGGTTGGTACTTTGTACTTCATATGTGATGTAATTGATCTCTCTTCTATCGATTGACAAAAAAAAAAAAGAAGTGGACAGAGTGAGAAGGGTTAAGTGAGATTACTTGAACTCACTCAATGTTCTAAAATTCATAGATATCCTAAACATAACGTAATAGATTATTGCAGTCCAAAACTACGAGGGTGATTCATATTTGTATTGTACCCTTTTCCTATACCGATACTTGTAAATACGAATAGGATTCCCCAGATCATGTATCCAACCTTTGATGACATTAAAATTATGGCATTTCTTGCATAATACTAACGTTACTCTCTAACCAAATGTGATGAATATTCATTGTCTTATAAAAATCCTTGCGATGTCTGTTGCGAAGCTTATTTATTACTAAGTTAGCTGAACTTGTCTGAGGAAGCCATTTATTCATTATGTGTCTCCGAGGCTAATTGTTTCTTCGTGACCTAATCCTTGTGCCAAGTTCAAAAGTAATATAACATGACTTTTATTCCCTTTGGACCTAGATTGGCGACAAATATCAGCTACATTTGGGTTCGTTTAGAAGTCTATCGCTACTTTTTTAACCTTGCAACTCCCATTGACTTCAACCATCTTGTACTCTAACCATGTTTTTGAACTTTGCAAATGAATTACTATGAAGTCACTTCTCGCGAATGATGTTCAAAACTAGTTTGGACTAAATTAAAGCTTGGAGTATGAGGTCGACTTTGATACTATATCATGGACTTTACCTCTATTATATATAGTTTTGGATGCTTTGATGTAACTGAACACATGTTGTAAATCAATTAGGTTTGTGATTGATTGACTTTGAAAAACATATTATGTGGTTATATTAGTTGAAGGACTATATCAATAAAGTTGAATTGTGTGACTAATTAGATAACTGTCGGGTAGTTTTGAAATATTCCAGGAGAATTTGTTTTGCGATCAACGTAGTTCATAACAAAACATTGTGTTTTTGCGACCAACTCGTTAGTTATTAAAATGGTTAGACAGTGAAATCCAAGGACCTTTTCTGCGACAAAAGTGCATATATGCCGCGACCAACTCTTCAGTCACTGAAACATCTGAATTTTGGTAACTAATTCAATTCCTGCGACCAAAGCTTGGATAAGGCAACCACATTTTGTTTCTTTTTTGTGACTAGTGGTTAGTTGCAATATCATATACTTACTGCAACCAGAGCCAAGTGGTCACCTTATATGAAACATTTAACAAGTAGATTGCATTTTGGTCACGAAATATCAGAAACGACTCGCTTGTGCCAACCAGCATTGCGACTAGAATGCTAGTTTTCTGCGACCTAGTTGTTAGTCACAAAATCTCCAAATTCATGTAATGAGCTTATAGTCAATTTTCAATTCCAATTGCCATTATAGGGGTTGCTCCACAACGCTTTTGTCTTTTTAAATTGATGCATGTAAGGGGAATGACTTAGCTCCTAAAGCGTGAAAAGCCTAAAAGCTCAATAATCCACTTGGTGGAATGGGACATATGAGTTTCTTGTTACACCAATGTACCGCTGAGATTTCGTATACGGTTATATGACTTACATCTAAGGCAATTAATCATCCCCACTCATCGATTCAAAGTTTTACTTTGTATTTATGTTGTCAGACCGCTTTTCCACATTTTTTCCTAAATCCAATTGGTGTTAGAAAGGGCTTCAAATAAATTTTTCATGACATTCGACATCACACTCACAAGTCTATTTTTAGAGCGGTCGCAGGGAGTGGCGGTATATAACCAAACTCATGGGGGGCACTCCAGGCCCCACCAACAATGCTATGAGTACACCACACATGCATATCAAATGCACACCAAGCTAATGTGGCGGATGAGGAAAAATTCATTTTTTAGGTGGGCCACACATTATGTTTCTCCTCATATGCCACATCAGTTTGGTGTGCATGTGGTGTGCATAAGTAGTGTGCTCATATCATTTTACCACGGAAGCTATTTTTCATTTTCTAGTCAATGTGGAAAATTACATGAAGATTTTATCATAGAAGGGAAGTTGCAATTCATGCAGTGACGTAGTGGTCAATTGGTAAGGTTGCAATGTCCGAACCCTCCTCATGACCCAACATTGGCTGGAGCATTGTGCACAGAGTAGCCTCTTTTCCTCAGGAATGTGGGATTCACGACTTGTGGATTTGCTTGTTTCCAGAATATTCCATTTGGGAGTGAATTATGCCAAAAAAAAAGGGGGAAAATAAAAGAATGATTTTAATTCATGAAAGAGTTAGGTTAAGAGAAGGATTTTGATACAAATAAAATACCATTTACTTCCTTCCTTATTTTGCTTACGGAATTTCTTCGCAAGTTTGATTACACCTTGGCCGTGAGATACAAACAATTTTTTTTTTTTCCCTCAACGTATATAAACCCTATAAAACCGATCCAAACAGTACAAAATTTATTTTTCTTCAGAAAAAAAATATGAAAACATACCCAAAAAAATGGTGGATAATGAATTGAAGACAAAGAAATAAACATAAATAAACTGCAACGTTAAATCATATTCATTTGATATGCATGTACGTTGCTCCAACGTTAAGCCATAATCATCACGAGGATACTGAAAACTCCAACAATCCAAGCTTGACATTTGGAGAAAGCAATCCCAGTAGCTGCCGACGGAGCTGATGCTTCGGAGGAGGTTGGAGGTGCCGGAACCAAAGTCAATTGAGGTACAACATTTATAACTAGCTTCATTCCGTTCAAGCAGTGGTTGGAAAAGCCACATATGTACCAGTGTGTCCCTTCTGCCAGCGTAATAAAAAAATGCAATTTGTTTTGGAGCCCCACGCTAATAATCCAAACCACTTAACTTGTTTAAAACATGATTTTAATGATATCTGTAAAAAATTAACTCATTCGAATATCGGTAAATTTTCAATCCAAACAATTTTGAGAACACCTGTTCCTGTCAAGTTTTTTGAAAAAAAAGTTTGGATCAAATTATTATCGATATTTGATTGACCTAAATTTATGCAGGATTTTCTATTTTATCCAAACAATTTTGAGAACACCTCTTCCTGTCAAGTTTTTTTGTTTTGCTTTTTTTTTTTTTTTTTTGAATTTCCAACTTTGGTCTTATGTTTTTTTCTAATCAATTATCTAATAGTTTGAAAACTTCAACTAGTCGTTGTTTTTGTTTTTGCTACTTTTTTTTTTTTGAACCAGTCATCGTTTTAGTTTTTGGTACCTTGTAAACAATTAGGAAAGCCTGTAGAAGCTTAGCTTTCAATGGAAAATATACTGTAATGGTTTTTTTTTTTTCTGTTTGATGATGTAACTAATATGTTGGGAACTGAGAAATTCAATGTCAAAGCATGTTGGAAAAGTTCAATGCATGTTCTTACGTGTGAGCAAAGTAAGGAAAACCATGAAGAAAGATTTCTTTTTTCGATTTCAAAACAGGAAAGTGTTGCATCTCAAAACGTAGTAAAAAACCACTATCAAATTCCACCAAAAAACTTCAAAATTCAGAAGCAGCCATATAAAGAACAAAGTCTACTATCTACTAACCCTGTTGTTGCAGTAACATGAATCTCGTAAGGTAGTGGCAAAATAAGAACTAACAAGAAGGAAAAAAATGGAAAAAGAGGAAAAGGTGAAAATCTAGCGCAGTTTTCGTTTCTACAACTCATCGTTGGACTCTTCATCGTCTGAATCGGCAGAACTTCCACCACTCTTCTCGTAAACCTGTCTTATAACAGGATTGCATTCCGCTTCCACTTCCTTCATTTTCTCATCAAACTCATCTTTCTCCGCGTTCTGGTTATCGTCCAACCATTCCAAAGCTTCCTTCAACGCGCTCTCAATCTTCTCTTTGTCATCAGAATCAATCTTGTCGCCAAGCTTGTCTTTGTCATTAATGGTGCTTTTCATGTTGTAAATATAAGTCTCGAGATTGTTCCTGGCTTCAATTCTCTCTTTGTTCTTCTTGTCCTCTTCTGCATTCTCCTCTGCTTCCTTCACCATCCTGTCGATCTCCTCCTGGCTTAGACGCCCCTTGTCGTTAGTGATGGTGATGGTTCGCTTGTTCTTCGCTGCCTTGTCCTCTGCTGTCACTTGTAGTATGCCGTTTGCGTCCACCTCAAATGTAACCTCAATTTGAGGCACTCCCCTGAAATTATGACACCAGTACTCAGCAAGGTTTAAGAAAAAAGGTTTTTGGCTATCTGAAAACTAGTTCTAAACTAGGGGAACAGTAACCAGCACCTTGCGGGTGACAAACTCCTATGTAAAAATATGTAGTGAATGAAAAATGCACAACGCGAATGATAATATGTCAAATGTGTATTGAAATCTAAGCTTCCTAACTTATTCACCCTTTAACATAACCCTATGAAAAACTTCAAAAATTTTAGAACGATGATAAGCTCTTTCAAACTTTTCAGTGTTCTTATTTCCCACAACACAAAAAACGGAAAGAGAGAACCGAAAACAAAGAGAACAAAACCAACATCAATCAGAGGAATTTTCATTAGTATGCTAGATTGGTCATAGTGATTCTCTAAACCTAATGATCTGCAAAACTTACCTTGGAGCAGGGGGTATGCCTGATAGTTCGAATTTTCCAAGCTCATGACAATCCTTTGTCAAGCTTCTTTCACCTTCATACACCTGAAACGTTTCGAAAATACACTTTCAACAAAACTTAAAGAAAATAGACACTTGCATCTCAAAAATTAAGATTTTATTCTATTTACCTTTATTGAAACAGTTGTTTGCTGATCTTGGTAGGTTGTGAAAATTTGCGATCTCTTGGTTGGGATCGCCGTGTTCCTTGGGATCAGTCTCGTCATGACCCCACCAACTGTTTCGATTCCCAGACTCAAGGGAGCAACATTAACTATAAGAATATCTGCACTTGAAGTATTTTCTCCGTTAATTTCTAATATATAAGGCAAAAAATGTGCTGATTTATGTCTTCAGAGAAATTATTTAAGCCCATAAGGTACGCATTTATTACCAAACCTAAGAAAAATTCAGCAAAAATAAGGTTGTAACCTTTAACTTCTTCTTCTCCGCTGAGGATTCCACCTTGAACCGCAGCACCATAGGCCACAGCTTCATCTGGATTGACACCTTTACACGGCTCTTCTCCATCAAAATAGTCCTTCAATAGCTGTTGCACTTTAGGAATTCTAGTACTCCCTCCAACAAGCACAATTTCACCAATATCTGTCTTCTTCAACCGAGCGTCCTCCATAGCTTTCTTCACCGGCCCCATTGTCTTCTTAAACAAATCCATATTGAGTTCCTCGAATCTCGCCCTAGTCAATGGCTCAGAAAAGTCAACACCATCAAAAAGTGATTCGATTTCAACCCGGACTTGGTGTTGGTTACTTAGAGCTCTCTTTGCTCTCTCAACCTCCCTCCGGAGCTTCCCGAGAGCCTTGTTGTCTTTGCTGATGTCTTTTTTGTATTTCTTCTTTATGAGCTTGATGAAATACTCCATCACTCTGTGATCAAAGTCCTCTCCACCCAAGTGGGTGTCTCCACTGGTGGAAAGAACCTCAAAAACACCGTTGTCGAGTGCTAAGATGCTGACATCAAATGTACCACCACCCAAATCATATACTAGGATGTTCTTTTCTTCTCGTTTCTTGTCTAGACCATAGGCAATTGCTGCAGCAGTTGGTTCGTTGACCATCCGAACCACATTTAGCCCAGCAATTGTGCCTGCGTCCTTAGTGGCCTGTCTCTGTGCGTCGTTGAAATAAGCTACAAAACAAGAAGACAAGAAACCCTTATAAGTAGCAGTTCACAGAAACATGGTAGACAAGAAGCTCCAAAATTGCACTGACAAATATGGATAAACGACACGAAAAAAATCAGAAGCTATGTAGAGCAACAGAATAGCTTTTGGTCCTACCGGGAACAGTTACTACTGCATCCTTAATTTTCTTCCCCAAGTATGATTCAGCTGTCTCCTTCATTTTTCCCAGTATCATAGCACTGATTTCCTCAGGGCTAAACACTTTGATCTCTCCATCCTTGATCTTCACCTGGATATATGGTTTTCCATCTTTGTTCACAATCTTGTAAGGTAACAATTTCATGTCTCTTTGAACCTCTGGATCATCAAACCTACAAAGAGAAACCAACCACACTCATATCAACTATCTACAATCTGTTTTCCAGCATTCTCCTGCTAATCAAACAGATATTATATTATTTCCGAAGTACAAAAAAAAAGAGAAGAAGATATTTTGAGAACTACGTACACCAGAAAACCCTACATATTAAACTTACTTTCGCCCGATTAGCCGCTTGACATCGAAGATAGTGCGTTCTGCATTGAGAGCCGCTTGATTCTTCGCGGCCTCCCCAATGAGACGCTCTGTGTCAGTGAATGCAACCCACGATGGGGTGATTCTGTTTCCTTGATCATTTGCTATAATCTCGAAATGACCATTTTGGTAAACACCCACACAAGAATACGTAGTACCCAGATCAATACCAATCACCGTTCCATGTTTAGGAGTCTCAGCAGCTATTGTTAATCCAAAGCAAAACTCTTCAAAAACAAAGAGAGAGAATTAGACAAACATGTGAGAGAATTTTCTTTAAAGCGCTAACATCAACAAATTTAACTTTAAGTCTCAAACAAAGTTTAAATGTTTTTCAACCCCCTAAGCATGATGATCTTGGCTATTAGGCACGCTTGTCGGAAGTTATCGTACGAATTTTGCGATTCAAAACTTAATTTGTTTCCTTTTTCTGTATTTTCTCAGTATCCAAACGGAAGAAGGGTTTGCTTGTGAACCAACTGATGAATTCAAAAACTTTACAAAGAACAGACAACTAAGAAATTAAGAAATTGTGTACAAGTCTCTTCATTTTGATACTAAAAAAAAATTCCAACAAATTTTCAAGTTCAAACTTATAAATTTTCTTCTCCAAGACTCCAACTCAAAAAGCCATAATTCTACGAATTGGGGGATTCTGCTGTCCGTGAGGTATGACAGGTCCTTTCAACCTCTAATCTGAGGCGTCCATCTCGGTAATCAATGGTTCATATATATTTTGTTAACTATTATCTCTAAGAATTTATCTGCAAATATGAACCATCAATTACACAGATAGACGACTCCAAAAAGGTTGGGAGAACTTGTCGTTCCTCAAGGATAGCAGAGCCCCTGGTTCTCAGTTATACTCAGACGCAAGATTTCAACATTGAGTGCACAAGGGGGACAATTATTTTGCAATATACGAAAGACACCATCAATTTCTATCATATAAATTAAAAAATCTAAGATGTTTTTATGATTTATCAACCTACACAATTCAAAAATAGTTATCATATATGTACTATGTACGCGATCTCATTCATCCATAATCTATTTCAAAAGATAAAATCTAAAACCCTTTCTAGACTTTTGTATAGATGCATACAATCTGAGGACAAGGGTCGTTAAGATTTTTTTTTTTTTTTTTCAAAAAAGAACAAACTAAAATAGGCGTATTAGATCATTTAGAAAACCGCCATACGGACGAACTCATAATTTAAAAAATATGACGAAAAAGGTACTGTAATTCTAAAAAAGACATTAAAAAACTTTGGCATGATGGTGGTTCGTGTTAACATTCTTTCCTCCCTCGGTCCGACGTTTATTTCTACGTATGTAACTAGGGATGGATTCACTGTGCAAGGGCGAGCCTATATAGTAATTCATAGAAAAAAATTTGAATTTTTTTCTAATAATACTAGAGATTTTTTTTTTTTTTTTTCAGGGGCGACCGCCCTACCGGCACCATCCTGTAGTAATTATTCCTGTAATAATGTAACATACATAACGTGCATGCTTGAGCCAGAGCGCTGACATGCTTTGACTTTCCAGAATATCCAAAAACAACTCCCTAAATTCACGAGAACGGAAGCATATAGCGAGAGTTAAGAGCGCGAACGGGAAGTGTGCTACCGAAGAACTAGTTAAGAGAGAAGCTATTTACCTGAGACGAAAAGAAGAAGAAGAGCCAGTGATTTGGTCTTGAACCCCATTCTCATCCTCATTGTCGTTCCCCTTTTCGAACTATGAAAATAATTCTAGAACTCAGAAATATTCTCCAACTCTGTTTCTTAACTGCAGGGAGGAGAGGTTGAAGAAGAGGTGAATTTATACTTTTTGAGTTAGTTCGGTAAGACAATGATCATGGGCAACGCTAGAGTGTTCCAACGAATGAAGGAAGGCCACGTAGTCGATTTTTGTTGTTTGTAATAGTAATCCGTAATTTGTTGGGTTTGGGACAGTGCTAACGTAATCCACCCAATGACAGATCGAAACGTGGGGGTTTTAACTTTTTTGGCAAACTTCACTTATACCCCCTTTTGTTTTTTAAAATAGAGGTGTACCTCACACGCCTCTTGAATCTAACCAATGTATTAAAAATTCAATTCGAGCCGTTTATAATGTAATAATCAAAGAGAGTGCTTGTGTAAAAAATAATGTTGTGCAGACATGAATAACTTTTTTTTTTTAACGAAACACATCAATAGAATTTTTTAATCAGACATCAATAACTTAGTGATCGGATTTTTGTTAAAATGAAAGGAAAATTTAAATTTGGAATTTGTTTTCATAATAAGTTCTATTCAACCGCGAGGTTTCTATTTTGGATTGCCTTGAATTTAGTTATGGATGTAATACTTCTCAACCTTTATAATTATAGAGTGGGTAAAATCTAATTACATAGAAGATAGCCTAGGCATATGTGAATCATTTGCTCAGCTTGAACGCCACGTGAAGTTATCCACTACAACAAAAGTCGGTTTCTATAGCATGCGAAAAATGCTATAAAAACGTATATATAGCGTTTCATCAAATGCTGTATTAGCCGGCGCTATAAAAAGGGTAAGACTTTCCATAGCATTTTTGGCCCGCTATATTTTGTATATCAAATATAGCGTTTCCTAGGTTTCCATAGCATTTTATGCCTGCTATATTTAGTACGTCAAAGATAGCATTTGAAATCTGCTATAATTTTGCATGTTTCCATAGCATTTCTTGACTGCTATTATATGTCTACGATTAATAATATTTTTGAAATGCTATTAAGTGTATTTACTGTATATTTTCTATAGCATTTTGTGCCTGCTATTATTTTTATATGTTTAATAGCATTTTCGGACCGCTATTATAGGTATTACAAAAAAAAAAAAAATCATATATACATCCCACCCATTTAGCACCAGGCTAGGATGATTCAAAGAATCTAAATCAATATAGAAGAAAAATCAATACAAAAGTAAAATTACAACGAAATCCATTAAAAAAAGTCTCGTTAAATGTTAAGGCAACTACATCATCTTTACACAAGCAGCTTTCTCAAAACATTGGAAAAGATACAATTGTTCCTAAAAAGTGACAATTTAACAATAGAACAACACATCCTTTCTTCTAAGTACAACATCATCACTGAAAGGTAGCAGCATGGGAAACTTTTCCTTCAGTATCTCCAAATCTGCTACAAATAAGAAAAGCACAAATGAGGCACATGAAATGAACAAATTAAGAACATGTGCTATCGAAAATCTAATAAAGTACAAAAGGAAAAAATGTACAAAAGAAAAAAATAGGCTAATGCACAGTATAAACTTGAGGAAAGAATTAGATTAGAGTGCAAAAGCATTACAAAACATGAAACTGATATTAGAATCTACATTAAGCTATGGTTATCTGATAAGGCCATTTTTCTCAAGGCTAGTGGACCAATCGATAGCTATCACCAAATTCCCACAATTGACTCCTTTCACATATTTGTTGCTTGCAATTAGTGATTCACTGTAACTCAATACCAAGTGTTGAAATCAGGAACAAAAGCAAAGTTACAAAAGATCTTCAGGTAAGTAGAATGAGGCAAAGTTTTATTTGACAAATCCATAAAAACGTAAAACTCAATGCAGTGATGTATTAGGGTGGAAAAATCACCACATCCATGTTTATTTGACGACATATGGTTGTGATTTATCCAACCAGTTCAGCAAGATGTAAATGCACCATATCAGTGAGTTGAATCCCACCGTAATCAAAAGCAATACACGAGTCATGCACTAGAAATGGGAATATTTGACATTATAAGTTGTCTACACTGACAGTACCTGATGAGGCCGTTACTCTCCATTTCATTAAGGTTGGATTGCTATGTCCCTTATTTGATTCATTTTACCAATCATGGGTCTCTCCTTTTGGCTTATTATGATGATAGGTCTTCCCAGCACATATTTCTACAAAAAGTAACAATCACTTAATTCTTCCTATATGACTTGTCAATGGAATAACAAATCCTACACGACTGACTAAAGAAAAGGATGAAGCTATTGCCATTTTGAATTCGATTATTATTACCATTTCTAACAACCTGATTATAGGTCCACAAAGGATGGATTAGACTGGACACAAACTCTCCCAAGTCCCAAGCCCTCAATAGCAACTCTTGTACTTACTGAAATAGGGATTAGCGTTGAAAATTTTATAAGAATTATATCTATGAAAGTACCAAAGAATATATTGGATTTAGTTCGGCTCCTAATATGTCTAAATTCTTACCACTATTGCTATTGCAATCATAGTGTAATCAGCCTATCTCAGATACCTCAGTTTTCCTCTTGAAGCATGGTTCAAACTTGATACAATTCCGACTCCAATTAATGGATAAGAAAAATGCTTACAGTTCAGGTTCTTCCTGCATGACCAGATAATTAAACAATCAGAGGCTAAAATATGACATAATTTTAGCGGCTATATTGCCAACTAATGCACTGTCTTGCCTTGGGGTATTGATTCCAAGAGCAATAAAAGGAAGGGAAATGATCACATTAGCAATTGTTTCTCCAAGGTGCCTATCACTAACATTTTCTCTTGCTGAAACACAGTCCTCCTTAATTTCTGTAATGCATTTGATTACACCTTTAGATCGCTAAATTCCCCATTTTCGAACAAAGATGTAACATGTATCAGAATGTTCGTTCCAAACAATCTTTGATAGGTATAAATGCTCCTTGGTAATACACACACGAGAGAGAGAGAGAGAGAAAGATGATGATGCAGAGAAATTAAGAGGGCCACTTTAGTTTACCTGAGCTTTGAGCTTTGATTTCCATGTGAACTTCAAGCTCTCCATTGTCCCCATCTTCGATTTTTCTTGAAAGGAACATGTGCTCATTATACTCAGTTAACCTCACTCCATAATCAACTTCACAACCACCTAAATCAATGCATTATCAGAAACTTTAGTTTAAGGGTCCCTCTTAAAATCAATTACGTACAGAGCAAATAATTGCTTGGGCTAGTCCTTGTTCAGTTTCTGCACGACAAATATACTGAGTTTCACAAGTATTAGAACTGAATATAAAAAAAATTCCAAATTTCTTTGGTGTGCTGCTGCTGCTAGGGGGCTCCCATTCAACACACAGACAAGTTGTTACATAGAACACAAATAAGTCATCAAATTTGTATTACCTCATTTGCAATCCAAGACTGTGAACTTACGTCTAATACTCCACAATCTCTTAGGCAAATCATGAGTGACAGATAGGAGCAAGAAAGTGAGAATGACAAAAGATAGTGGTGGCAATAACTGAAAAGAATCTAATATGAAAAATGCTTTGGCGCTCAGTAAGCCTTCGGAAAGCCTACGCTAATAACTTATATCAGTGGCTATGCTAGAAATAGTTACGCGGTAGCTTTGTACTTTTTTTTTTAAAGTACACAATTGGTGTCTTCAATTTCCTTCAGCATACTAGTCTCATCCTTGTCTCATCATTTTTTAAACCATAAGAAATCAAAAGAGCCTTCAAGTATAAGTAGTTGAATTTTTTCTAGTAACATATGTGACCAAATTGAGAATTTATTTGTGATTTCAGAATAGGTATGCAGAATCGGAAGTCACTACACCTGTTGTTGGGAAAACAAAATCCATAGATCGGCATTAACCTAAGAAATCAGTCTATCAGCGTTTAAGCAAACAAAATCAGCAGACCTAGATATAACATCTTACTAAAACAAAAAATCCTAACAAAATATTGCCAAAATTGAAAGCCCTAACAAAATCTTGCGACAATTAAGATGAGTAAGATATAAGCCTCAATTGTATTTAGCAAACACAATGCATATATATGGCAACAATAGAACTAACCTAACAAACAAGACCGTAGGTTTTATGCATGCTAATTCAACAAAGCTGTAAAACCCAACTCAACCCTACTTGCAATACTTCTATATTTGTTTGAGGAGAAGGGCTGAAAACTTGCGGAAATGGTAGTCGACTTGAAGAGGGAAACTAACCGCAACGCAATAAGTGCCCTCCTGTACAGGACTCCGAAGGGTAGACAGATTGGGACCAATCATCTCGCTGCATCCAGAAAATTGAGTTACTTTAGTTCGGGATGAGATGTAGCACGAATTAATGGGACTCTGGTGACAGATTGTTTTAAATCCAAATGCACTTCAATAGGGCGATCTTCTTATGCAACAGATTCTTAAAAACAGGCTATTAAAGCATTCTATTATTGACTCTCTATTATAGCATTCTTGAAAAAATGCTATTAAAGCCCATACTTGTCTTAGATCAACTGTCTCAAGAAGTTGTCTTAGATCAACTGTCTCAAGAAGTATTAAGTGGATTAACCACATTATCAATTGGAAAGCATATATGCTAAAACAACTTGATTTTTTAAAAGCTTGATTAGCAATTTTGCATCAAAACTAATAAAAATTTCAAAAGTCAACATTTCACCTAAGGCCTCGAAAAGCCTTGGGTGGTTGGCCACTTCCGTGACCAATCTTACCTTCCACTAGCGGGGGTGTCGTTTAAAGTCAAAGCAAAAACTGTGTATATACTGACCTCAAAAGAGTTGATACCACTTAAGAGGTTAATTTCAAACCCGAGATCTTATGAGTGAGAGTGAGAAAATTCATAGTAGCAATCACTGACTATGGAGCAGAACCTGCTGTGTAATACCTACAACCTCACTAATGTGAGTTTAAGTTACCATCGCTTAGCTCACAAAATATGAGTGAACTTACCCTCATGCAAGGGTAACTGCCTAATCTTGGATTGTCCCATATTTTTGCAGCAACTAGTAAATATAGGGCATGTATAGCTTTTTAATTCAAACAAACGTCACCAAGTCACATCCCCAGTATATCACAGTCTAATAGAAGTTCATCGTCATTTAATACATCCCGTAGATGGAAAATTTAGAATCAAGACACTTTAACTGCCACGTGTGAGGAGCATACAAGAAATATGCATAAACAGTAAATGGTGCAATCTGCTTAAGGATAGTTCAAGTATCATGGGAAAAAACAAAAGAGTAATAACTAGAAGAGATGCAAAAGGAAAAGAAAGAGAAACACACTTACAATAGGATGAGCAAGCAACTCCCCAAAGTTGTATATGTTTTCTCTAAACAATGCAGCTAGGGACAAATCAAAAGCCAAATCCTAGAAAACGATGCAACAAGAGAATCAATAATAGCTAATGGAACAGCAGGAGGCTCAACAAACCATGTACATGATATCTAAGAGAAACATCAAAAGCAGCTATCTGCAGCAACCAATTGAGCTTTTGAATTATTTTTCTTTCATAAAAAATGTTTAACATGCATCTCCAAACAAAGGGAAATTCAACACGTTTGATCATTACTAGTGGTGAGCACGTGCGTTGAGCGTGACATGTGAACTCCTTTCCAGTAACATATGTCATTATCACTTTTTGCTCGGCAAATTAAAGTGAGTAGTGTTAGTTATAATTAGTGAGATATGAACCCTAGTCAAATGCATTGGAGGACATGGTGCCTACCACTTCACTAACCATTATCACCCTATCTTTACTGTCGTTCTAACTTTCAAGCATGAGATTAGACCCAAAAAAAAGTCTAAACGACAAATTTCACTTAAAATACAGCGTCTAAGATTCATTGTGTGCAACCTAAGGAAATATTTTAATGCCATAAATAGATGGTGTGTGGCTATGTGCAACTCCAAATCAGTCTCTTTAAGAAGCTTCAAGAGACCGAGGCAACATCGAAGCATTCCTTATGAGTGATGAAGTGAGAGAGATGGTCTTTTAGATCGCTGGCCGTACTCATTAAAGTTTTCCCATAGATAATTGGCATAAAGATACCTTTGATTATCTTACGAGTGAGGAGATTGCAAACTATCGTTGATAGATTATTACCCAACAATCAACGAGTTGATCATATCCTTCTATGAACCGTATGAGCACGTCCTCTGGCACCCCCCACCGCGCTTACAGCTCTATACCCCAACCCAACTTGCTCTGGCCCGGGGTACTTCCTTTCTATTCCTCGGTAAGCGGACTGTGGGAGCATGGGGGGGCAGCAACTAAATAGGTAGCGAGACTAACCGCAATTCTTGGGTGGACAGACTACAACATATTTGATGGTTTGTTTAGGTTCTTCTCTTGGCCTAACCATCACTCTGGGACCATTAACCACATTCTTTTAGAGCAGATAATAAAGAGCTTAGGGAAGGTAACTCAGACATAATAGTCGATTTTACTTATAAGGAAGATCGCGTGGCGGGATCGCCCCAAATCAATAAGGCAGAAAATTATTTCTATACAGTTGCTCTTCTAGTAAGTCTGAGTCCGCAACTTCTTTTGATGTAGGATACATTATCTATGCATACTGGGGTACTAGGCACAAAAATATGAACTTTCATGTTCAAAAAGAAAAGTGTCCACAAATACAAATTTCTTGCAGATGTTTGCATTTTACCCAAACTTATAAAACAATTTCTAACCTCCAATTAAAAGATACCTCAATTTATGGATAATTTTTTACAATAGCAATAGACCACAACAATGTCAAAAAAAAAAAAAAAGGGCAGTGGACCACAACTACAAATATACTTGAGTGCTTTTCTTCCTTGTTAAAAAATGGATAGGCAGATTGTATTATGCTGTGTGAAGAAGCCCATATTTGAAAGGCAATCTGTCGAACACTTTGTGTGCACGAGAAGCCCGTGACAATATTGGGTTAAGGATGATGGAATAAAAGGTAGGCCTGGGAGGCTACTGTAAAGAGCACCTATGAAAATAGTGGCAACGCTATTACCTGCTCTGTTGTTAGGTTTGCTTCTGCTGGTGCAAGATATCCAAAGATGGCTTTGATTCTTCTCCCACTACGGAACTAGGAAGAAGAAAAACAACGAAAATCCAAAGATTAGTGGGAAACAAAAGTTAATTAATTGGATAGTACAAGAAATACAGAGGAACAAACATGCAACCCAATATCAAAACCCTAGAATACCAGATGATTGATCCATTACCTGCAAACTGGTGTTTCACGAAGATATAGAAATTTACCCCATCTCGCTCTAAAGGATGAAAAGTCGCACGAAAGAGGTACTGAAATATGGCAGAACAATCGAACTGGTGCTTGGAACCATTTTGGCGGAATAGATAGGAAGGTTTTTGAGGGGGAGGGCGCTAGATTAGAAATTTTCTGAAGGAGAGGGCGCGAAGTTTGGCGCCCATTGTTTTCCTGGAACGCTATAGAAGAGAGAGAGGGGTAAGCGCGAAGGGGATTTCTCGATCTGGAACGTTATTGAAGAGGCTGGAGCGTTATTGAAGAGCATTGAAACGCTATATTCTTTTAGGACCCACTGTTTGCTCCCCTTTTATTCAAAAAAATGCTATATTTGGTTTGTTATTATAGCATTTTTAAAAAAATGCTATAATCTAATGCTATTGAATGTCAAATATGTTGTAGTGATCTTAAGCTCGGGGGGGACCGGTGAAGGAGCCCTAGGATATAGCCGAGCAGAATAGGCCAAGCATGGGGGATGGTGGCGGAGCCAAAAGAAGGTGCACAGTGTCAGTTCTGAGCAAGGGAACTAGTCAGCAGCCTCATGTATAGACCTGCGAGTGTATTGCCAAACAACCTATACTAGTTCTGCCAAACCACCTTTAGAGATAAGGTGGTAGGCCGGTCTAGAAGGATTTGGAAGAGCCACTTACGTAATAAGAGGTAAATCTTGTGAATTAACGGTCGAAGGTTGAGCTGATCGATCTGTTAACAAACACCACCGAAGGGATTGCCGCCAAAAGGTTTACCTTCCTATCCACCCTTGCGGAGATGGTGGCATCATTCGAAGCAAAGTTCTCCAGTTGTAGTTTCACCGAAGGGAAGGTAGCTAACACTCTCAACAGGACCCCAATGTTCAGAGAAGGTTTACCCGCTGAGCCGATGGGCTTCGGCGGTACCTCGCACGATGCCAAACCGATGGGTTCACGGCATCTTGGGTCTCACCGAGTCGGTGGGCTTCAGAAGCTTTTAGCCGAAGATGGCTTCTACTGATGTGATTGACATGACATTGGGCGGTGTCCTAACGAAGTATAGGTCGTGCCTGCAGGATCATGTGATGAACCGGGGAGTATCCCCAGATTTGTTGACTTGTCGGATGTGTTAGAACTTGATGTCAGCCGAAGCAACGGGGTTGCCCGAGGCACTCATGATTAACCCACGTGCTGTGTCAGGTACAGACGATGCACATGGGGTACACAGATGACTTAGCAAGCAAGTAGCCCCTACCTATAAAAGGAGTGCTCACAAACCTCATCCGGGGTCTTCCTGGAAAAACTCTCTCTCTCCCTCTCCCTCTCCCTCTCTCTCTCCCTCTCCCTCTCTCTCTCTCTCTCTCTCTCTCTCTCTACATTCACAACTTCTCACTCTAGTTTTTCATTTGGTCTTGCTACTTTCTGTCACTTACTAGACTGTTGGAGTGCCTTCATGAACCACCACCGTTCGGGCTTGGCACTAACGCAGGTGCTCAGTGTGCAGGTCATCTTCTCAAGCAGACACACTAGGGCTCAGGCGAGGTTCTACCACTTCTTCACCACTTCGCTCTGTTCTAAAAAGTCCAAAGGATTTACTCTGGAGAAGCACTCCCCACAGACCCCTCATCTTTCTATAAATAAAAAAAATTCTAAAGGAGCCACAAGCTCAATATACCATCATTATTCTCTCATTTTAATAATAAAATTGGGCTTAAAATTATATTGCACTAACACTAATTTCTATTAAAGCCCAAAAAAATCTCATTGCAGCCCAATTGTTTTATTAAGTTACTGGTCTCCTGATTAAGGGAGATTCATCATATGCAATCGAAATTTTATGTTTGGACTACATATACCTATTTTTTACGATGTACTAATGTATCATGTTTATTAGTTCATTTATTTGCACTTGTATTGTTGAGAAATGTATCATATTTTCCGTGGCTAATTTGGTCACGGAAATTATGAAATGGTTTTCATGGTACAAATATCTATCATAATAAAAAATATGGTGGATTACTACAAAAGTGTATGAAATCAACTTCTCATAACTCGTTTGTTTAGGTCAAAATGACATGATTTTTTCTTTTTCAATTTTGTTTTGAGATTTTTATAAGATTCATAAAAAGATAGATTTTGAGAGAGAGAGAGAGAGAGAAATTAAGAAAGATTAGGAATGAGAAATTAGAAAAGATTAGAAGAGAGAAATATTAAAAAAATTGGGAGAGCAATATTAGGAAAATTAGAAGAGAGAAATGGTGTTTTGGGTTTATTTGAATTTCAGGATGTAAACATAATGATTCAAACCAACAAAACATAACTAAGTTTTCCAAACAAGACCCCTAATTAACTCTCCCACTTTAAAACATGAAAAACCTTGCAAAATCATATCTTGATGTCTCTCTCTATAACCACAAACCGGCAATGGCTTCGATAACGGCAAATATGTATTCTCTCTGCCTCTCTCATTCTTGGACACACACCCCAAACACACATATTTTTCCGGGAAGGATTTGGCGGTTAGTCTGGTCAGGTGGCACAAATGGTTGGGGCCATTTTGGTGAAAATGGTGAAAAAACTAATGTAGCGATTTATAGGTGGAGAAATGGCACACCGGTGCAGGGACGGATCCAAGGGGGGGCATGCGGGGGCACGTGCCCCCGCTGACCCCCACTTGTCAACGTAAAAAAAAAAAATCTGCGAACATGGGTGGATGTACATTGCAACAAAAAATTTAAAAAAATTTGCAACGAATAATGTTAAATTTAAAGCAGGGAAGCTTCAACCAACAGTGAGCTTTGGCTCAATGGTTAAGTGTTCCTTGCTCCACACTTCCATCCTGAGGGGGTGTTCCACTAAGGTAGTTTTTTGAAAAAACTGGTTTTTCACGGTTTTTTATGTGATGTATTGTGAGAGAATGACCTATCTCGGTTTTAGAAAAAACAGTTTTTTGTTAGTGGAACACCCCCTAAGTTCGATTCTTCCAAGGCCAAGCACAGCTTGGTCTTTTTAATTGCTACTATAATACTCATCTCTCTCTCTCTCTCTCTCTCTCTCTCTCTCTCTCGGTTTGTAAATTTTTTTTATTAAAAATGGAGAGAAACATGACACCTTTGGACATTAAATTTTTCCCAAAGTTTAACATTTTTACTCTATGTTTCTTTATGGAATATGGTAGGAATTAATGTACAATAAAAATTAAATCACAAACATGTCGATGTATATAATTATATGAATAAATTACAGATTACTCATCTTTTTATATGTAATTATATATGACTTCTTAGTAATTTTTTCTTCATATTTTTCCATACAACATGTTTTTCATTGAATGGTGCCACCCCGTGGCCGAATCTAGGCTCTGTCTCTGATATCCAGTGTCTCAGATTATCAATGTTTACATAGCCGTCAAGCTTTGCAATTGCAAAGCTAATTTGGCAACTGTTATAACTGATTTTTAAGGACCGAGGACAAAGGTTAGTCCTTTATACGTAATGCCACCTATGTGAGGGCAATTCTGGCGTCGTTGTAGGCATCGACCGAGCTATCAAATGCCTACAGCTAATGGTCCCCCAAGATGGAAAATCCTAGCTCCGCCACTGTCTAGGAATATGTTTCGTATATATATTTTTTGTGTCGGGTTTAGTAACATAACCAGTGTGTTGCTGGTGGTAAGTCGCATTGCCTCCAAGCAATAGGTCGCAAGTTTGACTCCTCTCCCTTCTTTTTTAAGCCACAAAAGTTGAAATGTTATCAAATAAGAGTGATTGTTGAGGTTCCCTCTCCCTTCTTTTTTAAGCCACAAAAGTTGAAATGTTATCAAATAAGAGTGATTGTTGAGGTTTGAACCCTGGACCTTTGGTTCCAAAACTAATTGCCTTCCCTCTTTGCCACTAGACCAACAACAATCTTTGTACAACAACTTGGTAGTTTTATTATATATTTTGAACCTATAATGGCAATAACAAACAATTCCCCTAACATTTTTTTCCTGCATTTTAATTTTCTTCCTTCTTTTTAAGAAAATGATACAAAATCATAAAAAAATTGTTTAACTTGGATATTTTTTAATTACAGAGATCTCTTACAATGGTCCCTAGCCTTCAATAATTTCTTATTTGATATGAAGTTTAGAATCAATCTTACACGATTTCTTGTTCCTAACAAAATCGTTGACTGGGAAAAAAATTGCACGATTATAATTAATAAAATGCCCCCACTGGATTGGATTTCTGAATCCGTCCCTGCACCGGCGGGTTAGGGTTCTTTGCAATTTTGGCCAAAAAAATGGGAATGGCTCATGCCATTTCCTCACCTCTGGACTTGCCCTAATTGTTCACTGGAGTTAATTTAGTTATTTTCAATATTTATTATAAAACACAATTACCTGTTGGGCATTTTGGCTTGTTCAATCTTGTAAAGATCAATTGATCCTTACTGGCACAATTGCATATACAAACAACATAACTGATGTAGAGATTTGAAGGGAAAAATTCTACAAAACTGGAAAGTTTTGCATCTCAAAAAGGAGTAAAAAACCACTATCAAATTCCACCCACAAACTTCAGAATTCAGAAGCAGCCTTGCACCATAAACAGAACAAATTCTAATATCTACTAACCTTGTTGCAGCAACATGAATCTCTTAAGGTAGGGGCAAAGTAAGAAATAACAAGAAGTAAAAAATGGAAAAAGAAATGAGTTGAAAATCTTGCACAGTTTTCGTTTCTACAACTCATCATTGGACTCGTCATCTTCTGATTCGGCAGAACTTCCACCACTCTTCTCATAAACCTGTCTTATAACAGGATTGCATACAGCTTCTACTTCCTTCATTTTCTCATCAAACTCATCTTTCTCTGCGTCCTGGTTATCGTCCAACCAATCCAGAGCTTCCTTCAACGCTCTCTCAACCTTCTCTTTGTCATCAGAATCAATCTTGTCGCCAAGCTTGTCTTTGTCATTAATGGTGCTTTTCATGTTGTAAATGTAAGTCTCGAGCTTGTTCCTGGCTTCGACTCTCTCTTTGATCTTCTTGTCCTCTTCCGCATACTCCTCTGCTTCCTTCACCAACCTATCGATCTCCTCCTGGCTTAGACGCCCCTTATCATTAGTGATGGTGATGGTTCGCTTGTTCTTCGCAGCCTTGTCCTCTGCTGTCACATGTAGTATGCCATTTGCATCCACCTCAAATGTAACCTCAATTTGAGGCACTCCCCTGAGATTATGATCCCAATACTCAGCAAGGTTTAATAAGATGAGGGTACGAAAAAGTTGAGTAATCTTGGATTCATGTGAGTTGGAAACAGTTTTCCTGCCACTTTGAAATTTGGAACTGTTTTTGCTATTCACGTTACTGTTCTCCCTTTCCAGAAAGAAAACTTGTTTGGAGTGACCTGTTTATGAAAACTAAGTTCGGACATACTGTGGAAACAACCAATTCTTTTGGGGAAATATACGCCAAAAAGAGAAGCACTGTGTTCGTTTCCCTTTTCAAAACATGGATTTGTATTTCTAAAATAAATAACTTAGAGAGAGTGATCGGATGGAAAGATCTTAGGGCCCACACTTTTCTTCCTTTCCTTACACGCCTCTCGACAAACACCGAACCACTCTGCCAGATTGGACTTGTTGGGAATCTGGAGGCTTTTAATAATTAACGCCACGTCAGACTCCACCAATCCAACGGCAGATCCAGAACCTTATTACCGTTTGACCGGATCCTAGCCGTCTGTTTCCTTTTGTTGCTGACACGCCGCACATGTCTCCCTCTCTCCCCACTGTTGACTGGAAAAGTCGAAAAAGTTGACAAAAAATGGGGTGGCGTGTCAACTTCATCTCTGGAGACTTTTGTTTGGGAAAAGTGCATTTCAAACATTTTTGGCTGAAAAACAGGAAACGAACACAGTGAAGATTTTTGGGTATCTGAAAACCAGTTTTAAACTAGGGAAACAGTAACGAGCATCTTTTTCTTTTTCTTTTTTCCATTCGATATACATTACTAGAGTTAGCTGTTAGATGTTAGTAAACCACAAGGGTTGACCTCCTCTCCATAGTAGTCGAACCCAGAACCTCACCCCTATAGAAGGGGCTACACGACCAACCGGACTAAATACCCTGGTCGTACAGTAACGAGCACCTTGCGGGTGATAAACTCCTATGCAAAATATGTGGCGAAAAAGGTAAAGCGTAATTGACAATGTGAATGATACAGTGTCAAATGCGTATCGAAATCTAACCTCCTTAACTTATTCGCCCTTAAGCCATCGAAGAAATTTTAGAAAGGTGATAAGCTTTTTCGAACTTTTCAGTGTTTTTGTTTCCCACAACAGAAAAAACAGAAAGAGAGAACCGAAAACAATGAGAGAAAACCAACATCAAGCACAGGAATTTTCATTCGTGTGGTAGATTGGTCATAACGAAACTCCAAATCTGATGATCTGTTAAACTTACCTT
This sequence comes from Vaccinium vitis-idaea, assembly GCA_963854785.1. Taxonomy (NCBI): domain Eukaryota; kingdom Viridiplantae; phylum Streptophyta; class Magnoliopsida; order Ericales; family Ericaceae; genus Vaccinium; species Vaccinium vitis-idaea. Next base: position 9,894,356 of record OY978222.1, on the reverse strand, counting down.
GGAGCAGGCGGTATGCCTGATAGTTCGAATTTTCCAAGCTCACGACAATCCTTTGTCAAGCTTCTTTCGCCTTCATACACCTGAAACGTTTCGAACACACTTTCAACAAAACTAAAGGAAAACAGACATTTGCATTTCAAAAATTAAGCTTTGCTCTATTTACCTTTATTGAAACTGTTGTTTGCTGATCTTGGTAGGTTGTGAAGATTTGCGATTTCTTGGTTGGAATACCCGTGTTCCTTGGGATCAGTTTCGTCATGACCCCACCAACCGTTTCGATTCCCAGACTTAAGGGAGTAACATCAATCAAAAGAATGCCTGCACTTGAAATATAATCTCTGTTAAATAAATTCAGCAAAACCAAAAGTTTAGCTAATAAGTTAGGCTTAACTCTGATATTCAAAACAAGTCGATAAGGTTGTAACCTTGAGTTTCTTCCCCGCCTTCTCCGCTGAGGATTCCACCTTGAATCGCAGCACCATAGGCCACAGCTTCATCCGGATTGACACCTTTACACGGCTCTTTTCCATCAAAATAGTCCTTCAATAGTTGTTGCACTTTAGGAATTCTAGTACTCCCTCCAACAAGCACAATTTCACCAATATCTGTCTTCTTCAACCGGGCGTCCTCCATAGCTTTCTTCACTGGCCCCATTGTCTTCTTAAACAAATCCATATTCAGTTCCTCGAATCTCGCCCTAGTCAATGGCTCAGAGAAGTCAACACTGTCAAAAAGCGATTCGATTTCAACTCGGACTTGGTGTTGGTTACTTAGAGCTCTCTTTGCTCTCTCAACCTCCCTCCGGAGCTTCCCGAGAGCCTTGTTGTCATTGCTAATGTCTTTGTTGTATTTCTTCTTTATGAGCTTGATGAAATACTCCATCACTCTATGATCGAAGTCTTCTCCTCCCAAGTGAGTGTCTCCACTGGTGGCAAGAACCTCAAAAACACCGTTGTCGAGTGCTAAGATACTGACATCAAATGTACCACCACCCAAATCATAGACAAGGATATTCTTTTCTACTGCTTTCTTGTCTAGACCATAGGCAAGTGCTGCAGCAGTTGGTTCGTTGATTATCCGAACTACATTTAGCCCAGCAATTGTGCCTGCGTCCTTAGTGGCTTGTCTCTGTGCGTCGTTAAAATAAGCTACAAAACAAGAAGACAAGAATTAAACCCTTATAAGTAACAGTTCACAGAAACAAGGCAGACGAGAAACTATATGGATAAACTGCCATCTCTTTCTATGTTCATTATTATCAATGCAACGTAGAGATTGCGTGATCATGTATATATACCCGAAATGGAAGCCTGAAATAAAGATCAAAGTTAACCAT